>LR736862.1:2265594-2327173 GCA_902654985.2 Oryctes borbonicus
ATAATAATAATAATAATAATAATAATAATAATAATAATAATAATAATAATAATAATAATAATAATAATAATAATAATAATAATAATAATAATCTTTATTAGTACTATTACACAACAATAGTGCTTACACGAGTCACACAAACGAAAAAAAAATAGAATAAATCTAAATGTACAAATACATATCATAGTTATTACTACTCAGATACTCATCGACCGAATAGAAAGCTCGAGAAAGTAAATATTTTTTAATTGTCCGTTTAAATGAAGAAATCGGTAAATCCCTAACAGAGTTTGGAATAATACTTTAATACTTAATAGCATAATAAGCAGGGACCAAGAACAGATCCTTGAGGTATTCGAGGTATATGATGAAAGACAAACAACAAGTGAACATGATGCGATAGATGATAATGATAACGAGATGGAGAATGAATAAGAAAAGGTTGAATGTAAGGAAAAAGGTCCAATATTTGAAAACAGGAAAGAAGAATCCGCCAGAACTGAACAGACAAGAATGTTAAAGAAGAGAGGAACGAAGAAAGAAATTTTTATAAGAACAACTATGCTACAAGATCTGGACGTATCATCAAAAATAACAACCAATTGTTATCTCTGTGAAGGAGGAGAATGTTGTGATATTTAAATATACCCGCTCTAAGAGTTACAGCAGTGATAGCAGCGATGATGTAACGGTAGTAAAAGTAACGCTCATGATTAGATTAAAAATGCAAAGTTTGTATTTTATAAATAATAAACAAAGTCATATAATATAGTGCGAGTGACTTTAAACACCAGGTACCTAGCCTTAATTTGTATTTATCAGTCAATTTAAAAATAGGTATGTTAAATACCCTGTTTTATTTTAAAAAATTACTGCTACTGTTTAACACACCACTAAATGAACTTCAGTATTCGAACATTCTGTATAGTGTAGTTTATTTTTGTTTGACAGTTCTTCTGCCCATAGTATAACCGGCATACTTCCTTAATCGACACCATGTTTGTACAATCTCATAAATAAAATGAAAATGATCATCAATAAGGATGGGAATGTCGGATAAGAATGACCTTTGAGATTGAAAGTAAAAGCCGAAATTAAAAGAAAAAATCCATCTAAAATAACATGGTTGCCAGAGAATATGTAACTTTAATAGACCAACTATGCTTAATCTCTAAGTTACAGATTTAAATTATTATTCCTATTATACTGCGTATCTACTTAGAGTGTGACGATTCTTTCCCTCGCCCACAATATAAAAGTATGTTCAAGTATACAGGATGTTTAGTTTCCACTATACACGATAAAAGTTTGGATCTTTAATGGGATACACTGCACATTATTGTGCTTTTGGCTCACATAATTTGAGATTCTTTGCGAAAGGCTATTGTTACTTTAACACCCTGTATGTTAAACGTCTTTAAACGTTAGGTATTTTCCGGTAGCGGTTTTTAAAGAAAGTGTTATTAGCTAGAATTTACATTGAAATTGTTGCCAAATTATATTTCATTTTTTTTAACGCCCAATATATTTTCCCGGAATCTGGTAGTGAAGCCCTTTTAGAGATTTTATTATAAACTTTTTCGATGAAGAGTAGATATGAAGCCATAACGATTAAATGACTACATGCAGTTCCATTGAAGGAAGATTGATGGATATTTAAAATAGGCCCCGTTTAAGGGAGATCTATGTTTGTAAAATTATACCAATCTCCTACGATTTATCACGATAAAAGCTATCGAATGCAGAGAATAAAATAGTGATAGTTGCTAATAATTGCCCGTCGAGTTTGTAAAATGCAATTAAATCGTGTCGAATTATTTCAACTAGCACACCTTGTATATTACGCTCCTGCTCCGTTTATCGCTCCTATCGCATTAGAATTTCCGATTTTGTTTGCGTTCGTGTTATGTTTGAATTGGAGATTGCAGCTCCTCAGCTACCACTAGCGCCAATGGCGCCCTCTATACCGAACGGATTCCAATCAGTACGAAATGATATTAAGCATCAGGCAAGGCTAACAAGCGGGCTTCGGCTAATGTCGAAGTTTTTGATTGGGTGGGTGGGGTAGTAAGTAGCAAACTTTGATACAATAAGACCTACGTAGGAAGGCGATATTGAGAAAGATGTGATCCGATGTTAATTAGGATATATGGATCATATTCTCTCTGGGATTGTTTGGACGGAGTTTTCGAACTGTGAATAGGATAAAATATATGAGCTGTTCTGTACATATCGCGCACCACGCGTAATGATAATTTGTGATGCCCGAAGATAAAATGTGTTTTACCTTTGTTTTTTAGAGTAGAATGTGGAGAAATGGTTGCAAGTAGATGGACTGGATTTTTGGTCACTTTCTATAATATGTTTGTTACTTATTGATAACTGAGATAAAGTGTCTAACTCTTTTTTTAATATATCTTTAAAACTAATTGGTATTCTATATGGTGAAAGAGCAATGGGTACAGCATTCTCTTTAAGTTTTATCTTGTAGTATTTAGGAAAACACCCAATATCATTAAACAGATCGGCATACTGTTTAGTAACTTTATCTTTTATTAAGATATCAGGTTGCAAATCAACACTCTTTTGTATCAAACCTAACGCAAACAGATGTGCTTAATCCTAAAATTGGTATTAAATTATTATATGTAGTGACAATAGCATTTTATACCATTATCATTTAAAATCAAATCTACAGAACCATTTTTTTTTCAATAAATTGCAACTATGATCTTCTAATCTCACATTAACTTTCTTACTTTAGACGTTTTCTCAATATCTTTTAATTAGATCTAAAGGAATCAGCATTATATCGTAACCTGTATCTATGTTAAAGTATATATCGTTATACACTGCCGTTCAGTGAAGTTCGGTCATACAATAAAAATGTATTATATCACACTGTATACAATTATTAATACATAAAATTAGAAAAATATTAAGCATACACTTTCTAAGGGATTAAAGCCATAAATGTAATGTGAAGTAGAAATATTGCGACAACCACAATAAAGTCCCTTTTATTAGCATTCCAAGAATTTTGCGGAAGTACCGATCTTTTGAAACGGGTCGTTTGGGGATTATTAACGAACAATACATTTAGGAAATATACCGCAGTATGACTCCTGTTTATTTATCACAGGCGTAAAAGTATAAATTTGCTTCATTTTACTGTTAAACGTGTGTTGGTGTGCATCTGCCGTTTTTGCGCGAAAGTTTTAAGAAAATTTACGTCAAAATGGCACGTGGCAAGCCTACCAGTGTAGAAAAACGTTCACGCATTATTACGCCGTTTGAAGAAGGATATTCTGGGCGACAAATTGCTGAAAAAATAAATGTGAGAAGTTCAACAGTAAATGATATCATAAAGCGATATCGGACAACAAAAGCTGAAGATTTGAGAATTGTACTATTAAGTAAACGCAAAAGAAAATTAGCGCCACAAATAGCAGCCGAAGTCAATCACGGCCGTGAAGAACAAGTTTCGGCGAGTACGGTAAAACGTCGACTTCAACAAGCAAACCTTCATGGACGCATTGCCATTCGAAAACCCTTATTACGTCGGGGCAACAGACCAAAACGGCTACAGTGGGCCCGTTCTCATGTAGATTGGTCGTTAGATGATTGGAAACATGTGCGTTGGAGTGACGAGTCAAAGTTTGAGGTTTTTGGGCAAAATCGACGAGTTTATGCCCGAAGATCTAAAACCGAAAAGTGATCCCGGACTGCATTGTGCCAACAGTGAAGCAAGGGCGTAGTTCTGTGTTAGTGTGGGGATGTTTCTCCTTTGCTGGAACTTGAGATTTATGCAGAGTGCAGGGTGTAATGAGGAAGGAAAATTATTTTGCAATATTCCAGAATCATGCAGTACCATCAGGATTGCGTATAATAGGCCGTAACTTTACATTCATGTATGACAACGACCCAAAACACACTGCGTTAGTGTGTAAGAACTATCTAAAGGAGCAAGAAGAACAGCACACCCTGAAAGTAATGACATGGCCCCCACAAAGCCCAGGTTTGAACCCTATAGAGTTATTGTGGGTTGAACTGGACAGGAGGATCCGAAAAATATGCCCAACTTCACAAGAACATTTACGGAATATTCTGCAACATGAATGGATTAATGTTCCACAATCCGTTTTAACAAAACTTATCGAAAGAATGCCTAGAATAGTTCGAGCGGTGATTAACAGCAAAGGAGGTTTTTTCGACGAAAAAGAAATATAATGCTCAATATGTTTTCATGTTTTTTACCAACCGACCGAACTTCTCTGAACGGCAGTGTATATTTTACCCTCTCAAAGTATTCGTATTACATTTAACAATATTTACATAATATTCAAAACCACTTGCTTTTACAAGGTCACTAGAAACACATGGATTGTTATTTAGACATACATGGCGAAATGGTTAAATTTAGAACTTATTTTTCTTTCTGCGCATTTACTTCTTCCATGTTGCCTTCCACAGGCTCTGGATTTATATAAATTGCTTCTGTCACTTGCTTTTCTTCCTTTATACCGGCCTTCATACGATATCAGTCGTCTCATTATCTTTTGAATTTAATAGTATCTTGTCTCTTAAAATTTCATTTGGTCATGTGAATTCACATGGTTGGATCAGTCTTGCAATCTATTAAAAACGAGTCGTATGCTTCACCTTACGCCATCGATTATACAGGAGAAATATCTCCTTTTTCTTTCTACTTAAACGTATCTTGAAGTTCCACCCTCTTGTCTTAAAAAGTTCACTGGTATTGCTATTTGTCTTTCTTCAGGGGTTCAATGATTTCTGATTTTTTTTTTATTTAAATTTACCCGCAGAGGTAGTATGAACTTTGCCATATTGTTCGGGAATATTTAGATTATTATTGCCTAACATATCAGTACCATACCCCAGGTATAATTTCTTAGAATAAACCCGTATTTATTCTAGATTTGCAGGTACTAACCTCCCATCAATTACACCATGAATATTCACCCTACGCCACTCGAGCTGCGGTTGCGAGTATGCGCCTGTGTAGGGTGTACGTCGGTTGGTATATTAAACAACGAATACGCTAAACAAGCCTAGCGCGTTGTAATTGACAAATTTTCATTAAATTTCAGGGTCGAACAAAGAGGCACGACGCTATTCACGCCCGAGTTTAAACTTAATTGACAAATATGACGGACGTGGGGGTAAAGTATAGCGTATATCGGAGCCCGGAGTTCATATCCATACAACCTTCTACAGCGTTAAAGGGGGACGAAAATTGCAAGGGCGAAGTGGAGCAAGCGGAGTTGGTGGAATATCGTTTTGTATGCGTCTCATTTTCTGCTAAAGGCTGAGTAGAGGAAGCGGACGGCATGAGCTTATTGTGACCGGTGTCACACGAGTGCTGTTCACACCTTACGGGCCACTTAACGCCCCGTACACACGGCGTCCTCTATGTGGTAGATATTCTCTCTCTCTTGTACGGTTTGTATTGTCGTCGGATGCGGATGAATAATGTCGGCCGCCACCCCTGGCGCCCTCTACGCCTACTTTTGTCGTTATGATTGTTTCGGCTATGGTAAATGATGATGTCGTTTAATACAGAGGGCTTTTGTGTAATAGAAAAATTGAAGGGAATAAGGTATTGGAGGAGATTAAAATTATTGATCAGTATGATGTTTACATCGCTAATACGTTTTTGCGAACTATGGTGATGGTTATTTATCTTGTGATCTGTTTATTACGTTATTCGGGTTTAAATTTTCAGGAGGTGATGCATAATAATGCCTGACGTTTGAGCTGGAACTCAAGGAAGTTGAAACTTCTGAAGGTAAACATATCAGTTTTGGCCTTTTTTGTCTTATCTGTCTTACAGCAAATAAGAAGTTTACAACATTTGAGGGAGTATTAAGATTTTTCCAATTTTAAAATCTTGCTTATTTAATTTTGTTTAGTATTTTCTGATATAAACTATTTATCTTTCATTTATTGTGTATATTTTCACTATTTTACATAAAGGACCGCTTGAAAAGTGTCTTTCTCAAAAATACAAGAATTTTCCCAACAATATTTTAGGCCTTATCAATTTATATGTAATCAAACTCCACAATACTGGATAACCATTATGAAAAGAGCCTCTCAGAATAGAGACCTGTATACGACTAACACATTCTTCGTTATTCATCCGTCCAAATAGATAACTGGCGACAATCCATCACCGGAAAAAAGCGTTCGGCGTAAAATATAGCCGATGTGACGTAAAGAGACCTGGATAGAGGACATCCTACCCTTACAGGCTGTGGAAAAATTTCGCTTGGCCTATGAAAAAGCGCTCGTCGCCCTTATCGAAACCGTTTTTGTCCGCCGAGCTGGTCCCGTTTATCTGCGATTTCCCTACATAAATGGGAGGATATTAAACCCTTAACGTTTTCGATAAGAACGATGACTCTCTATATGTGGTTATCTAACTGAGTGATTAATCATTTGTATACGTATATATGCATATGTACTTACAATGGTGGTACTTCATTGTGAATGGGGAAAATCGAGTTGGTAAACCGAGTTGAGTTGGCAACATTTTCGGATTTTAAGGGTGTTAACGATTTAATAATTTGGCAACCAAGCTGACATCTTTATATCATTAAACGCGATTCGGTCCATTTTTTCTTTTATAGTTTTTGTATATGGCAAACTTCAAACGTCCATATCTACTACACGGTGAGAGGTGAAATTTTATTCCGCAAGTACGCGGCTATAAGTCTCCAAGTTGATACTTCCATATTGGCGAAATTTCATATTTTTTATGCCCTTCAAAGATTTCATCACTTTAAGTTTCAAATTTCCGCGACTTTCTCCTACCTCAATTGCTGAATGAGCTAGAAGGTTAAATACGGATCCTTGGGAAAGTGTTTTATAACTGAAACAAAGCTGAACCCTAGCTCTAACCGTTTCGATGCTAGGACATCTCAAAACTAAAAAGGAAAATCCTTTTTTTAACTTTGAAGCGCAGTAGTTTCTAAACTAAAAGAGCTAGAAGGCAATCGATTCAGTGGACAATTCTCTATCGGAAATCTTCAAATTCGTCGGGCAGAAATGTATACTTAACGATAAAATGGCTGAAAGCCAAAACGCTGTCGATTTCAGACCTCATTCATTCGCTCGAAGAAGAAGCGGTTCAAGATATCCACAAAAGCTAAAAGCGACTGCAATGAGCGAATTTCGGTCTTTGTCATTTTTATTCATTTTCGAGTTTTAGCGCAAAATTTTTATCTCAGCTATTTGCTGTCGAATCGGGACGGATACATGTTCATTTTAAAGATCTCGACGAGTATCTTGCTATTTTCAAAACTGCGATCCTCTAGCTTTAACCATTTCGATAACAGAGAAATTTAGTATTTGACGAAGCATTTTTTTATTCGTTTTGATCTACGTTGAAATACGTGTTTTTGTGGAAATTGCTTTTCATGTCACCATAAAGCGAAACGAATTCCTCATTGACATTTTCTATTTCATGTTTAACTTCCTATCCTCGATAGTCGATAGAAAAAAAGAAGAAGACCATAAATAACGATAAAATTACTTACACATTCTATCTCGATAAATTGTCGTCAGCTACCATTCCTTACTTGTTGTTGTTCTTGTTCTTTTATTATTTTCGTTTTTTTCTTCTTCTTCAGCCGCGTAGTAGTGGTAATAATGTTTCTCACGTTGACGTTTTCCACTCCATCTCGACGAAATAATGGAAAAAGTTTTGCTAACGATTCTCGTCTTCAGCCTCTTTCATGTTTTACAGAATATTTCCGTCGAAACGTCTTGTCCGGCGAGATGCTTTTCGTGGAGGAAATATCGAATTATATTCTCCGCTAATTAATAACGGGACGAAAAAATGTCGACTTCGAAATACTGAAAGTACTTGGAAGATAAAATATTTTTTAATGTTCAGATCAGTAGCGTACATAAGTGCGAACATTTTTCTTTGCAATATAAAAAGAACCTCCACGTCTCTTAGTCTCGTGACGCCACTGGTTTTCGACGTGCCAACGCCGTAAATGGATATGAAATTTTGAGAAGACACGCTTCGAGCATTATCTCATTCCCAGCGACGTCTGAGGTGAAAGTTCGTAAAAATTTTAAAAGAGAGGGTAAAAAGGTGGGTATATTCCCAAGAGGTATTTTTCCTAAGTTCCTAAGAAATTTATTTGAGAAGAAAGAGGGGACGACGAACGTGTTATCGGTGGTGGAGGTGGTGGCGTTTCTTTCGGGAAATATTTTCCTTCACGCCAAAAATAAAAGGAATATATAATATACCTATGTTTTAAATTGGTAAATGCGTTCTGGCAATATTAAATAATTCAAATCTGAAAAGCTGGTCTGTTTAACTAGGTACTTTCTGTATGGTAGCACATCGGTAATTCTACTAATGAAATTAAATTATTATTAAAAAGAATAAATTTTCATTTAGAATATTGTTTACATTATAACAATTAGAGAAAGCAGATTTTGATTTATATGATTTTGGATAAATTTGATTATGTTTTACGGCACGTTGTACGGAAAGGTTGCCGATTAATACCAAGATTGTATCGTGCTTCATAAAATTCCTGTATTTAAATTTGTTCTAAATCTTATCTGTAAAACGTTTAATGTCCTCATGAAACAAAATACAAATTGGGCATCAGCAGACGAATATTTAAGTGACCTTAAAGTTGGTAGGATGCTTGGGGTATTATTTATTTTTTAAATGTATTTTCTATTTCTTTTGGTACCAATAAATATTTAAATTAGGAAAAATGTGGTAAAACAATTAAATTTAACAAATATCTTTGGGTTTAATGTTAGCTACAAGTTACGACGAACAGGAAGGGAGCAGGAAGGGAACGGGAAGGGAACTACCACTATCAAACAGTATCTGAAATGTAGGCGATGAATCCAACGTAATTGGAGAATTTAGAGAATTTTAATCTCATTATTTCCATGCTTTTCAAATTATTTAAAAGTAAAACCTTATTGGCAAAATGTAACACTTTCAAATTTAAATTTCTGTCAAAAGAATGATTGTTTTGAGGCAAAGTGGAAGAAACCAGAAGTTGAGGGCTGTAAACAAGGCATATAATGCATATGCTCTTTCACTTTAACATCGGAAGATCTGAAAGTTCTGCCTACATAGTTTGCATCACAACTTCCACGATTGAGCAGATAACCGTCGCATTTGTACATTTCATTTATACAATCTTTATTGTTCAAGATGTAATTTTTAAGTGACTGTAACATACGTTAACGTATTTACTAAAGACCTAATGTCTTTAGTAGTCTATTGGGCTGATTTTTAAACTCAACGATGGATCATGCGCATTAATTGAACTGCTTTTAAACATAATTTAATCCGTGGAATGGAACATCGATGAAATCCATCGAACTGTCTCTAATGTAATCATCCGAACCATTGGAATTAAGTACCAATTTGTTTGTTATTACCCATGTACGGTACCTACATTTAGTAGAACGTATGGAACTTATCTTGGCACATATTGCAATTTCCTAAAAATCTCACATTATCATGTACCACTGTGATTACAGATTTACTTATTGTCTGATGGTTGTCTGTTCTTGTTACTCTATTGCTGCTTGTTTTCTTGGAAGATTGGCTAAAAGGCGATTTATACAAGCATTTATTGGCCATGTCTGTGAATATTTTAGTCGCTGTACTTGTTCCGATGAAATAGATATCTTAAATGAAGAGTACTCATCAAGATATTTAGAGGCCATTTTTATATAGTTAAAGTCAGTCAATTTTCAAAAATTCACTTCACACCTTCGATTCATCAGCGTGTGGTTCTAATCTGTAGATATGAAAATGCCTGTTTGATACAGTGCCTGTAATAATCTTGTCGTCTGTAGCAATACCTCATATAATGCTTTGTTTTCTTTTGTTTTCTTTTGTTTTCGTTTGTTACTTGGTTCTATTTTTCATTCCATTGTTTTTTGGTTCTATTTACTTCTATCGTTATGCGAGGACTTTCCCTTTTAGTCGATATGTTGCTGTTGTTTTTGTAGTATGTAATTTGTATTTCCGCTGTCCTTGGCGAATGCTGAATTTTAAATTCCTTGTCTTGCTGCTTTTTGCTAGTGTTGATATTTGATACTCGTTCGCCATCCAACAATTTTCTTCCTTCCTGTGTAATATTCTTTAAATTGTTTATTTCTTCGGATAAAACTTTATTTTGTTATTTCTGATTTTAAAAGATTTATATTCGCTTCAGTTAACTTTAGTAGTGTCTCATTTACCTTCATGGATATGAAATCATTGATTTCCTGTAATTGCGAAGAGATGTCCTTGGGTGTTGCTTGTAGAGTAGATATTGCCGGGTTTTCTTTTTTAATCAGACACTTCTCATAGTTCCAGTCTCCTATTTTCCCGCATTCTCTCATTCTTGTATATTCCTAGATCGTTACATTGACACATTTTAAGTGATAGTTTGCATTACATTTTTTTACGAAGGATACAGTCCTTATATCTCACAATCTTTTTGTCACAACTACCGCATTTCACCGCCATGATGAACTCTAGCCTAAACAAACGGAGTTTGAATGATTTTAACAGTTGTTGTAACAATGTGCTTATAGAACTGATTTTTTTGTTAAAGCTGTTATGTAAGGACAGTCAATATATATTGCCAAAGTTAGAGAATTTTGTCGCAAAAGGCGCTATTCCACAAAATGTATGTTAATTCTAATTCATTCATGAATATATCAGCTAACAAAGGAGATAGAGGAGAATCCATTGCTAAACCTGAAGGAAAATTATTAAAATTAAAGTAACTTTGTTCCAGGGAAATTTTTAGTAGTTGTAATATTTCATTTATTTCTTGTGAAGAAAAAGTTTGGTTCAGAGGTCTGCATGCAATCAATTGTAAGAGCTCTGGTTTAGGTATATTAGTAAAAAGGTTTTTGACGTCCAAAAAAATGATAATATCCGAAACCACTAGGGTAACCCCCTGAAGTTCATTTGCTAGTTGTACGCGATTAGTTATGGTGTGTTCAAAGAAATTGTTCCGATTTGTGTAACTTTAGCAGGTCATAGAATCGAGGATTTAGAGTATAATCAGCTACACAATCTCTTTGTCTGACTTGGTTGTGGCAAGGTTACTAATTTTCATCTTATTTCTGACGCTTTTAATGATGCTTAAGTTAAATTTACCATTAGGTGGTTTATGTTTTTTGTTGAGTTGTGGATTAATATTTAAAGGTAACAATGTATCAGTACACTGAAGATGTGTGTAATGAGCATAAAAATCACGTACATGCAACGCGAATTTTGGTTTGTATACTTTTAAGCTAACACTACTATTTAATATAGTACTTAATGTGTAACCTAGTCTAAATGAAAAAAATACACCAAGCTCTGCAGAGAGTCAGTAGCTTATTTACTTCCAACATCCGGTTCCTTTAGACGATATTTTAATCCGCTGTTGGAAAGACATATCGCTAAAACCATTAAGTCCGAAAATCTGGAGCATAACAATGGCACTGCAGCGCACTATATATACTACCGATTTTCCGCCCGCGGCATGCTACGATTTATCTTGCCAACATTCACGTCCACGTCCACATATATGTGTTTGTGTGTATGTGTTGCGTAGGAACTGAAATCCTACCACTTCCGTTACTGGCACGTCTTTCTTATTCTCCTTCGAACGTTTCGGGAACAGACCGGAAGTTGTCCGATGCAGGCGCGTTTGTCGACGGATGCGTAGGGATTAGGACAGGGTTACAGCATCGGGATGTCACCCTTTTAGTAATATTTGCATGTTGTGAGCCAAATATGTACTTATCATGCGTCTAGTGTTTCGGATTAGGTTTGTAGGTTAACACAGCGTTTCGCAAATTTATTTGTTTCTCTCTTCCGATGAATATAACAACTTTAGAAAACTAAAAGGATTATATTGGTACGATCTAATTCAGAAACGAGGAAGATGCTACATCATAAAGATGAATTTAGTAAGAAGAAATACGTTATAGAACGACAGCAGTGTCATTATGAGCCGCGTTTCCATTGGAACATATGCATTATATTTGAGAAAAAGGCTGATAAAAATTCCTTGTTACATATTCACCCAGACGCACACGCTCGGAGTATAAAACGAGTACGTTTGAGAAATTTATATGGTCCTATTATTTTGCATATTTATCACCGAGACGTGCAAGGTATCGTTGCTACTTTTAGAGAAGCTTGGGAGGCTCTAAACTTGCACCTTGTCTTCTGAACAGAACTGCTGTCATTTTACTGAATAAATCAAGTAGAGCAATTTTCAAAGTATATTACTTGTGAAGTACGCCACTGCTTCTTGAAATTCGTATTGACGATTAAAGTTCGAGAAGTGCGTTCAAAACCTTTCTATAAATGAGAGCGACATTGTAGGCCTACACGAAGGCAGTAATTGCTGCTGCTAATATGATTTTTTTTATATATAAAAATATAATAAGCTATTCTGCATAGTGATGAAACTCCTCAAAAGTATTTAAAAAACAAGAATTTGTCGCATCATGGACGTCGTATGATGGCAAGGCTACCGTATGAGATCTCGTTGTGTGAAAGCAGGAGTAACTGGATTTTCACATTTATTTCGTCTTTGATCAATGTATCCACTTTTATACCAAGTGTAAGTAAGGACGTCGTGATATTTTGGCGCCGAAAGTTAATTGTGAATGAGAAATTCTAATTTGATAACGTTATGTACCTATTCTATACATAAAGAAATTCTTCTCAAGTGAAAGATACTTCCAGTAATACTATAAAACAAGTGACATTTGCACTGCATAAGAAAACTATTATTTTCACTTTCGACTTCAGCTAAGCTAAGACATATATATCATATATCATATATCTCTTATCGTTAGTGAGTTATATGCACAGTTTGAGCGGAAAATTTCCAAATTTCAAACTAATTTCACCCACTCACAGTGAATGTTAGCAGAAAAATAAAGTTGCGTAATATATATCTATACAAGCTCTACATGTTTCCAACGTTTCATAATTTTCCGAATTTTCGGGTTCGCTTTGTAAGCTGAGACCTTAATCCCAGCAATAAAGCGAAATCGAGTAGAGCAGGTATATTTATTTATTAAGCTGCCGTCAATGAAGTGAGATCGCTTGTTTGAGCTATTGCACAAGTGCCGTAATAGCAAAATTTTTTCTTTGTTTAGCGCAGTTTGATTTGCGGCATCTAGCATTCTAATTGAATTTTTTCGATAATAGTCAATTTATATAAAATTATTCATGATTCTTTTGGCTGGTATTACTGTAGCACCCTAGTAGCACAGTTGGTTGGCTGATGCGTGCCCTTCGCTTGGTACAACGTTGTGCGGTCGACGCATTATTCATGAGGGTTTACCACGGTCGGTAGAGTGTCAGTGAGATATGATACTTTTCTCAGGTTGGGTGTCAATTGGCTCTAGGTCAGCAAAATCGGTTAACCGTTGGTCGACAACTACGCTTGTTAGAAAATACTTCAGTGGCATGATTGAACCAATTCAGTCGATGCAGCGTCGGTTGAAGATTAGTTGCCAAGGGTTGTAGACATGTGACGTCATGGCCGATGGACAACAGTGAGCCAATTTTCGAGGAATGTTCGTTAAAGGTAAAGTAGATAGTTCACCCAAAGATCAGGTAAATATGCGAGAACGTTGCGGACCAATGTTCGATGAAGTATTAAATATTCACATTTTCACGCCGACATCGCTGCCATGTCAACATTGCTCCGACTGTCTGTGCTACTAGGGCAGTTAGCTCTTAAAGAAACCTCCCCGGGAAATAAATTAGTTTTTCGTGCTTCTAATAATACTGACCAACATAACGTTACTTTCGGTTTTACCATGAAATAACGTGGTAATTTTAATGGAACACATAGAAACATTTATGTTAAACATAGGTGATCATACTAGCTTTAATTTCGTTTGCTGCTCACATAACAGGATTTCATTAGCCCTGTTACCGCCTTTCCATTCCTAAAATGTCTTGGTGGAAGTGTTCATCGTGTTCATTACTAACGTGGTCCATACTTTCAAAACTAAAGTTCAAGTGCGTACTTTGAAAGAGATATTGCAGTCGGCAGCGTGAAGCGCTGGAATCGTATTCGTTACTAAAGTTTTGCAACAAGATTGTCATGTCTGCTACGAAAGATACTAATGCCTATTTTTTTCGAGATTCTATTGCTGTAATTGCGACTTGAGAAGTTCTGCTTCCATAAATTAAAACTCCAGATCAAATCGCTCAATTCAAACAGAGTAGTTAAATTGATTAAAATCCGAGTCTGCTGAATCTATACTTTCAGAGTTCATATTATTATCAGTAGTGGTTTGACTCTGTTGCCTTTTTCTGTCAATTTGTGGTTGAGGAATTGGATGGTGTTTGTTATGTGGTGAAGGTTTTTGAGCTGACACATGATCATATTTTTCTTACGGCTCAGCTGTTGATTCTTGCAGTCTTATTGAGGTAAAAATAGAAATCGTCGACATGGTTCCTTTGTTCATTCCACAACGTAGAAATATTGTTGACGGTCATACCGAAGTAAAGCCTATAGACCCGACATATTCTTGGAGTTAACTAATTAATAATTAAAAAGAAATGTTTACCTTACGCCCCTGATCCTAATCGACTTCACCTCTGTTGAGTGTTGCTCTGTGAATATACAGATGGTCCCTTTTTCGATTTCCTTCTTAGATCATTAGTTAATTCTCATGAGTAATTCCATAGCTTCGCCTTAAATCAATCTTTGGGATGTGTATACTTACGTATTAGTACATCTTCATATTTAGTGAATACCGAATGTTTATAAAGTAAGAAAATTTTCGTCTTAAACCATGCATACCTACAGTTCCTTTCCTCTTCAACGTTCTATCTCGATTTAAAGAGGTTGAAATCTAGCGACCCGAGAAATTCTTCAAAAGTTCGTCGAGAATCGATATCTAAAATAAACGAGCGCGTACGTATGGGAAGAGAACTTCTTCTTGATTCGCTGGTTTACGTCCACACGACGAGTCAGTAAAACCACTACTCCGACTAAGATCAAAGAAGCGGAGATACTCGAGCATATACCGTACATATCGTATCTATATAAATGTACGTGTCTTTTTTTTTTCTTTCCCATCGTTCGCTAATATTCAAAGATCACACAAGAGCAAATATCACACCAAAGTAAAAGTATCCAAGTTGGTAGTCGGTAAACGGAGAGTAAAACGATCTTTTCCCAAGTTATCCTCTCCCAAACTACAGTCGAAGAGGAAGAGGAATAAGAATAAGGAGAAGTGTTTGGGAGGAAAAGTTGCGCAAGGGGAAAAAACCGTAACAAATTTCAAATAGGGCTTTAGCTATTAGTTACGTTCAGAGTTTATCCTCGAATAAGAAAGTTTCCTGTTTCGAACTGGAACTACCGCTGCTTAGCAAACTTCTGTCATTAGCTACATAAACGAGAAGCGAAGCTTTCGGCATCAACTATCGCCGTTAGAACTTGCTTCGAACCATTGCAACGTTTATAGTTGAGGGTTATTTTTTTAAGAAAGCTCTATGGTAAGTTTCTAAATGCGGGATTACAAAGTTCACGTAAAACTTACAGACCAGGGACAGACGGGAGATGTACGTTATTGTTCATTGAAGTTGCGTACAATGAAAAAAATAAGCGATTGACATCTTACAAAATTATTTAATCGTATAAAACAATTAATTTGATTAAAAAAATGAAAAAAACCGTTGATATTGAGAAAACCAACAAGGAAACATTGATTTCGCTATGTGCAGTACTACGAGTTGTATATTAGCATTAATTTTGATTATGGTTTGTGATGTTGTGGTGCGGGCACATTTCCGGTATAGATAAAGGGTCCCTTATTTTCAGGGATATTTTTAGCTGAAAGTGATAAAAATGGTTTGATGCAAGTTTCCTAAATAAATAATAAATAATAAATCATAAATTCATCTTTATATCATTGAGTGTAGGCTGTCACGACCGTAATCCATAGTAGAAATGTCTTTCGGGTGATGTCGTATAGTTAATATTTTACTTGACGTTTCGCTGACCATGCATAGAAGGTTCCGTTTAATGTTTTTTTTACACATCCACGTACCCATGCTTTTAAATTTAATTTAAATTTTAGTAAGCTTTGGATTTTTTTTGTTTTTTATTTGTTAATTATGCAATAAATAAAGGATTTGCACATTTGGACATGCTGTTGGGTATGAAAAACCAAATTCATTTGCTAATCAATAATTAATAATTAAATCGGGCGTGGTGGATTTTTTAATACAGAAAAGGGATTTTCTTTAGTGTAGCACCTGGTAGCACTGAGGCTCATGAATTTAACTTATGCAATAATTTCAAATGGGTGCCAGTAGAAGACCTACATGAGGAGATGCAGGAGAACAAAAACAATAACAATTGAAAAACTATAATAAAAATAGTAAAAATGTTTCGGGTCAAATGGGCTAAGACATAAATGAAATTGCCAAAAATATATAATTTACACCAAATGATCTGAAGGACCATCTGACACAACTAAAGTTCGAGCGAAGTAGAAAAGTCGAAAAAGTCAATATTGTACAATTTGGTTGACTGACAGTTGCCATTCTATATTAGACGTATTTTGTGTGTCTCTAGCAAAACTGGTAGACTTGGTAGAATGCAACCACAGGTTGGTGCAAAAATTAATTTATACGTATTATACAACCAGGTGTATATCTTTTAATTGTTCATTATAAAGAAGTAAGCTATCTTGTTCTAATTATCACGAAAATTGACATGCTACAGATTTTTAAACACTTTTTAACACTTTCATGTGAAACACTGAAAATAAAAAGAAAAATAATAAAACTTGAACAGACCAAGTTTTATTATTTTCCTTACAATGAACTCACACAGAGTCAACACCTACGTTTTGAAAATAAGAGGTTTGTTGGTTGTGTCATGTCATAACTTAATTGTGTGAAAATGTGTTACAAACCAAAATATTCACAGTGTGGAAAGCTTTTGTTGGCAATTTTACTTGGATTACCGATTTCCACTATTTTGTTTTGCAATATACCAAACAAAATCAAATGAAATTTTAACACACAATTGACATTTGTTTGAGGTCTTTTAAAATTCCGGCTGTTTTTTAGATCACGACGTAGGTATAGTTTATACCAGCGGTCGGCAACCTTTTTTACCTTGCTATTCATAAAATACCACCGAAAACTCACGCGACCTATGATTAAGTTTATGTGCAAAAACGTTTACCAAGTAGCTTTAATACAATTTAAAACACCACAATTAAAAAACAAATCTTTTAATTAATTATGATTTGTTTTGCAATGTTTTAAAAGTTCACTGTACACACTTAATTAATAAATGTATCGTGACGTCCGTCAACAAATTTATCCATTTTGGTGTTCTACAGATGGCTCTGCTGAAGTGCTATGTGTTTCTAAATCTTCACTTGCCGAATCAATTAGTCAAGTGATCTTCCAATTGGAAAAAATATGGACCATGTTTACTCATTTTGAAGAGAGGCTGTGAATTTGAAACACAAAAAAGAAACTACCTATATTTAACAAAAAATCCATCATACCATCATATATCATATCAATAACTTAGAAATCGTGAATGTCAAATTTCCAGTAAATTTATATATTTTGGTGAAACATGTCAGCGCATTAAAAAGTAAAGTTAAACCTTTTGAACCAGTGCAAACATGTGATTTAATAAAATATAATTACCGAATTTATAAAAAATATTAACTTTAACTTTTCATAAGAAATTTCGAATTAAAATCTTCAGTATGGCAACATTTAAAATCTCAAATGTTTCAAATGACTCCAAAGTTGGCTACTAATTAGTACCAACGTCAAAACAATTAAGCAATATATGAGTTTTTTGAATGTGTAGTACATATTAATTGTTGAGAAACTGTATGTAATACTTTAATGAACTGATAACATTATTAAATATACAACTGGACTATAAGTGGCTATTTATTTTATCAATAAAGCTCAGCAATTTGACAGAATGTTTCCTCTATAGTGAACGAGTTGTTAAATTTATGTAATTAAAATCAATGTTTTGAATAGATCTCTGAATAAACAAGCAGCATCATTTTTCATGAACTATTTTGTTGTCTTTATTAATACACCATACATAGCTGATATATCGCACAAAAACAATTTCCTACTTTTTGGGTTAACATTTTTTAAACTCATTTCTCAAAATTCGCGATTCACGATTGGGTCTCAACTCAATTGTTACCGTCCGCTGATCTACACCCTCATATCCTTTGTAGATAAAAATTGACGTCTATAAGTGCTTTAGACAAACGACGTTAGCGTTGGTATTTGCCGTGAGCGACTAAATTGCCTCAAAAGTCGTGTACTTTCATACACTTGCCATCACGAAACTAATATCGTGCTACATAGCATGCATGCATTCGTCGTATACCGTAATATATTCAAAATGCGATATCCTCCGCGCAAAATTCAGCTTATGTAAGTACTATATGTACAGTAACAGTTGCTCTCCAAGCGAAACGGAATTACTAGCTTGCCGAGAGAGAAGTGCATCTGCTTCTTGTTCTTGTTCTTTCGTTCCTCCTCGTTTTAAATTAGTTCGCTATGTCATTGTCAGCGTGCACACGTACCGCACCGCTGCCTGGTTATGCGCTAGCGTTTGTTTGGGGGTCTTCGCGAAAGCAGCAAGTAGTCTAGGACGACCGTGTATGCGGGGGCACATATTTTGGGTTAGTCTTGTGAGCTTTGCCCGCGTAGCCGCACTTCAGACTCATATATCTTACGAGCGGTACGTGCGCGTTGTCGGCTTTTCCCTTACCGCTAGTGCTGGTGGTGGTGCTGCTGCTGCTAACTCTAGGCTAGATAAGAGCGGCGGCATTGATTCTACGATGCCGCAGAGCATATGGAGCGTCGGGTAACTTGTACGAATGGAAGCAGTCGCTTTTGCGAGTTATAGTTGTGACAGATTTAACGGTTAAGCCATTTGTTGGAATGATGATTGTGTAGTAAAAGAGCGTTTGAGTTTTATTGTCGTCTTTTTTGTACGTTAGTTTCTACGATCGATTTTAAAATTGGTATACTTTTGTATAATATTGCATTGATGAGATTTAGGATCTGGAGTCAATTCCAACTCCTTTTCGGTAATCCCTCGAAAAGTGAATCATAATACCTTCTATTGGTTAGGTTCGAGGGAGATCCCTCACGATTGAGAAAACATATTGTTTAATAAACCGCATAACAAAATAATTAAAGTAGTTTTTAGATTAGAAAATAAAGTCTCATGAGACTGCACAAAATATTTTCATATTTTCATATTTTCTGCTGTCTCACGGATCCATTGTTTACATTTAACACATTGAATCCAATCATCTCAACATCTTATAGTGTTCAATAGTTGAGTGTAAGCTTTCGCGACCGTAATCCATGGTAGAAATGTCTTTCGGGTGTTGTCGCGTACTTGATGTTTGACTTGACGTTTCGCTGATCATGCTGTCAGCTTCCTCAGAAGATTTCTAAAGACTTTAGAAATCTTCAAGTACGCGATAACACCCGAAAGACTTTTCTACTATCTTGTAGTGTTGTAGTTCTCAAGGCATTCTACATATTCGCTTTCAGTAAATTCTGCAAAACCGGTGTTATGACGGTTACTTACATTCATCAAATTTTGATATTTTTCATTTAATTTGAGGATGGGTAGCATATGCTTTCGTTTTTTGGATTTATTTGTGGACCTTGAAATAAATTTATTGGCGAATTTATATCTTGTATTTTGCTCTTGTTTTAGTGACGTAGTCTTTTCTATATTTTCGGGATGTTATACAAATATTTAATGCAGCTGGCTGAAAAAAAAACATGATTTTCTCCGGACATACTTGACACTTCCATGGCCTTTCAAATGATTGTATGTGGATGATCGAACTTGCGATTTATTTTTAACTCAATTTCAAGGGTATTGGCCAATGACGATAGGTCATCTCATGTTATGAATTACTAACTTTAACTCATTTAACTATTCCGAAAGATCCAGTTGGTCCTATGGGATTTTTCGACGGGCTATTGTTTTGCGAGCTTTGTCTTAAAGACCTTGATGGCATGTAAAATGTTTCCGCAGCTAAGTTTACACCCATTTGATAACTTATTGGATTTTCAGAGAGTCTCTGACCACATTCTGTGCGATAATAGATGTGTCAATACACCTACCGTAGTTATATACGTTGTGCCCTATGGCCCAATACCTATAGTCAATACATATTTACTTCAAAAAGTAAAAAGGATTAACTACTCTCTACTTATCTCTCTGGACAGTTAAGGTTTGCTACAGCCAAGCGCCGATGCTTGGGCGCTGGTCACATATCCGGTTGCCTTGGCGGCTGCGTGAAGACTTTTTCTTTCTCTTTTTTTGTACTACAACGCTCGGGGTAACATCACCTCCATCTCGTGCTTTTTTCCTAAATACTTGCCATCAGGCACCAATCACAATTCGCAAGGAACAACATATGGGAGAAAAAATCAGTATTTTTTCTGTCGTCCACTTGCCTAATTTTAATATATAAAACACTAAATATACATTCATACCATCAAGAGTAAAATAAAGCAGAAATATGAAACATTTCCTTCTCTAATTTACTCCCTTTTTTATTTATTTTTTTTTTCATTTATTGACGCAACAGGAGTACAAAGTTGAAACATGTGAAATATATCTACATTTCATATCACAAAATCCGGCTAGTTAATGCTCGTCGTTTGCTTTTCAACTTCGACGCTGAATTTTTTTGTAATCTGTTTAGGGAAAAAAAATCGGCTGGGGCCGCGATCAAAGCGTACGACGTCTAGCCGCGGGATATTTTATAACAATAAAATGCTTCATTTAATGTTTAATCGGGTTTAGTCTATTTTTCCGAGCTATACGACCGAGTTTTTTTTTTGATTAAACAGTGTTCCGATACGAATCATGAAATTGAAACGGGCAAATGAGAAGTTTTGTAGGAAAAGGATGTACATATACACTATACAGGGCGAATTAGTAATTATTGCAGTAGATTAAAAGACACTTTTATTTTCATAAAAAGAACAGGTTTTCTTAATTTATGAAATTGTAACACAAAAAGAAAGGGTTCGCGATTGTAACATCTACATATTGTTGAAAATTGCAGTAGTGCGTCCACCAGACACAACTTGTATAGTAAAGTAGTATAGTAGACGTGATTTAATTTATAGAAATAATGTTAAATTATAAACCACTGGAGTTTACCGTTTAGCGTTACTGCGAAGTGTCATAGTCGCCTATCTGCAACTTTGAAATGTGCACGTTTCGTAAAGGAAGCTGACTGCCCCCTAAATAGGCTTATTTCATTTGGGAAAATATTAATTTATGTCAAATGGAATTATTCGCTGTTGTTTTGTGAATGAACTGGCTTCAAATTTGAAAACTAAGAGCCGCTGGTCGGAGATATATCCACTGAGTAAAACCCCAGATAAAGACAGATGATTAAAAAAGGAGCGTCATGTTGTCAGACGTTGGAAGAGCGTCATCGCTACTTCCACGCACCTAAATGCACGTGTCTGAACAATTATTAACACACTAATTATGGGAATTGTAATAGTGTTATTTTTAACATTACGGTCGATTTGTAAAATTATTCTAGAAAATTGCATCAAGAACGCCAGAGGATTATTCCAATCAAACTTCCAAAGACCAGATAAAGCTATTAGATCACTCTCTGTGTATCAAAGATAACATCGCCATATTTATCTGAGATTCAATACTGTAAACAAGTGGAAAGAATTTTAAAAATTATCCATACCTAAGTAAGAAGAAATCGCTGTGACTTATTTCCACATCCTATCGGCTTAATTTCGATTAATTACTTTTACGTCCACATCACAAGCCCTCCTTCCTCAGATAATATTACGCAAATACTTAATCTTTAATCTCCATTCGGAAGACATCTTTAAAATAAGGATTTATTCAGCGAGCATTTCATAAAAAAAAACAAATTTTCCTCAGTTGAAAAATCTTTTCGCTTCAACTTCCGTCTGACCCAAATGCCCCCAGCGTTGCGACCCCCTTCGTCTCCCCTACACTGCTCTAGACAATCGTTATCGATCTTAGCACCTTGGGCAAATAGAAAAAAAACACACACACACACAGACGCACACATTCGCGGAGACACGGAGCGTCATGTTGAATTTTTATTAAGAAAAATTTTATTCATTCCACGTCACCTCTTCGGAATTTCAAATCGTCGTTTCCTTGCACTACCACCACCAGCTTACTGGTTCTTCATTTTCTTCTTGTGTACACTCCTCTTTCCCGATTGCTGATTCCCTCAGAGACTTCTGACACACGTCGAATTATGCAGATGCAAGAAGAAGGAGGTGTTTTGTACAAATAGTACAGTAAAACTAAATTTGATTAACGGAAGCATTAAAAGAATAATCTGGCGGGTAACAAGGGTATTTGAAATAAAAGACCCAGTTGGAGTTTGGAATTCTGTTTTGGCTTGCCTTGTGCTTCGCCGTGAGATCTAGTAGACAATAAACATTATTATTACTAGTGTACAGCGCACCGAAATTTAAATGGGCTTATAGGAATAGCAATATTCAAATTTAATTGAACGCCACAGGATCCTCTGCCAACTTTGCAAGCAATTAAGTAGCTAACGCGTGGAAATGGTTTCATGATCATGGGTAAGTAAGTCGGTGTGGTTGTCCTTGCGTATTCATCCTTGATTCCCACACAGATAGTATAAAAGCATTGCACCGCCCACCAATGATTATTTCCGATTATTCAATGGGAGATTGGATTATTTTAAGACGAGTTGTTTTTAAAATAAATAAAGTAAATTACCGCTTTTAATTTGTTTTCGTTTTCTGTTTAATCATTTGCTTATGTGGAACTTATTACATCGCAAATTTCGCTCCGGTTTTCCGCGTTACGGCGTTATGAAAGAGTTTGATTAAATTTCTCTCTAGCAACTTACGACGTAGTGCCTATCGTGAGATTAACGCTAACTCAACAAAATTTGATGAGCTCTTACGTAACTACGGATAAGAGTCCGCTACACTTAGAAAGCAACTTCATCGTCTTTCGTCTTTCGTCGTACGTAGATAAGTACTTACTAAGTATTTTCAAGCTTCAGGTGCTAACTTTTGCACTTTGAAATCTTAACTTGTAGGTAACACTAGCATATGCGTGCTTTACCTATACATATCTACAAGTTAAATACGAAGATCTTTACCTTTCAGGAAGTTTAATTAATTACGACGTTAAATGTGAGTGTTGGTAAGAGTAGAGTAAGGAAAGGTGGGTTATGCTGTCGTCTAGTAGGATAGTCTAACAATCCAGCAGAAGAAAAATATTATATAAGAAATAGTATCCAACGTTCCAATGAGCGAAGCCCAATTAATTACATAATAGATTAGAATTATGGCGAGCTTCTATATGTGTGTCACCTACCTTAAGAAGGATCTTTTGGGTGTCCTAGTATTCAGGGGTGCGTGAGAGATTATTGCGAGGAACAAGGAATAATAAATCTCCAACAGTGTAAAATAATTTGTAAATTAAGAGGCGTCACCACGGTTTTATTTAGCAAAACACAAACAATCAACAAGATGTCAAATATTTGCATGAACTTAAATATATAAAAAAAATATATATAAAAAAAATAAATAAATATAGAGTGATGTGGTTATGGAAAATATATAATGTAATGAGACTTTTTTTAAATAAGTAAAATTAAAAATTCAGGGCTTTTTTGTATTTGAATTGTGGGATCTAGATAAATTAAATAAATAAAAATAAAAAATAAATAAAAGAGATAAATTAAACAAATTTTGTATGTGCGAGTTAATTGTTTATTTTAGATGAACTTTTAAATTATGCTCCCCTTTACAAATTTAGAAAATTTGTTTTAAATTAAACAAATGCAAAAAATTGTTGTAATAACTAACCGATAACTAATTTTTGAATCGTCCATTAAATTTAGAAATCGACTAAAAAAAATAAATAAATTTAATTTATGCGTTATTTTGGCTAAATTATTTAATTTTCTGTACCTGTGATGTCCTAATCTTCGAATCCAAATCCAGAAATTTATTTCAATTTTGAAATACGTGATCCCAAATCTGTACGTGGTGAAATTTTATTTAATAGATGCCCGCCCCAAATGGTATTACTGAGTGTTAATTTGAACTGTTTATGAAGAAGTTCCCATTAAAATGTTTCATTTTAAACTTTTTCTCGAGGAATTTTGGAAAACATATTGTCGAAAAAGGATTGTTTATTTTCTCGACTACTTCCAAAATTGTATCCATCGATTAAGTCAAATAACACCCTTGATGTAATAACAATCATTTGAAATCTTGCGATTCCATGGGGACGATGCTTGTTTGAATTTGAAATTTTCATATAAAGAAATATAATTCTGATTTACGTTAGTAATTTTGATTTCTCGCAGGACAAGTTGTTTAGACTCCTTTTTTACGAACACCATCTTACTTAATGTGTAAGACTTGGACGATAACCTAATCTGCTTCGCCCCGCAATTAAAAAGAACTAGCAAGATCGTTTGGCCCAAACGTTCTTTACAATGGAATACATAAAAAATTTGTCGAAAATATCAACGTAGCCTACTTAAATGCACTTCAAGTGGTTTTATTGACAAAATAAATGTTGATGACTCATATATTTGGTTAAAGAAGAAGGAAAGATTAAGTTTTATGAAAATATAAAATGAACAAAAAAGAAATTGAATCTGTTGAGATAATAGTCGATTCGAAGGTGTACAGTTGGTTGTTATCATAAAATACTTGGAATGACTGAGGTTCTAACCAATACTGTGGATAACAGGTATGGTTTTGTCGGTAACTGATAGATACCAAATTGAAAACCTAGTGCGGATCAATCCAGGTACATATATTCCTTGTATGAATGGATCTAGCACCAAATACAACTGATCCGATACTAATTAAGGTTGTCAAATACCAGTTTTATATGAATCCAATAAAAATGGTTCCAAAATAAATTAACCAAGTATAAATTGTCTAAAAGAAAAGAATAAAAGAAAATAAGAACCTAACAAAAGACAAAACAAGATGGAAGTGAGTAGCAGCGGACGCTGTATCTAATTAAAATGGACGCTTGGCCGTAAAAGCCACGAAAATCTTGATATATACACTTACAATGTTGTAGAAGTTACACAATCAGTAGTAGTACCCAAATATACTAAAAAATAATTTGAACGAAGCTTCAACAAGCCGCTCAAGTACGTTCAAAATCCCAACTTGTATTTACTACTCACGACGCAAATCGCAACTGCTAAAAACAAAAGTGTACCCAAAGAACAAAGAATGACTCAAACCAAAGCTAACAATAAACCAGAATTATTGTAAAAAAATAAATAAATGATGACGTTAATGATAAAAATAGATGATAAATAACCATATTAAATTAATTAGGAAATTGAATTGGTAAAAACTTAAAACAAACGAATATAGATGGTGCAACCAATATTAAATCTGAAAATATATATACATTTACATTAATTAGTACTTCAACCGTTACAAATCTTTCCGGTTGGCTTTTACGCTTTAGTCTGTAGAAGAATACAATGGAGTATACTTTTCAACAATATTTAGGGCATATACAGGGATGTCTCACAGGAAAGTGCATATTTAGAAAGAACTACATAGGCTACATTCTTATTGTTGGATATTGGAAATTTCAATTTTTCAAGCTAAACACCTTCACAGTTATGAAAAAAAATCATATATATAATATTTCAAATAGGGCGTTTTTTTAATAACAAAGTTCATAGCTACTTCCGGTATAACCGGAAGTCTTACCTAATTGAGAGTGTTTTACATAATCCATGTTGACTGTGCATAATGAGGTAAACGAAAAAAAGATCTATAAAATTACAATTAGAACAAGATTGTTAAATCAAATAAAATAGGACTAGATTATTGTTTTTAACAGATAAAAATCGTAGAATTAATAAAATTGCATCTTGAGATTATAAAATATATCTCGGTAGCATTAAGTAGGTTACATAATGATTAATTTTTTTAAAAATTAGGTTTTTTACTTCTAAATGAAAATAATTTGAATGTGGTACAAAATGAGCTAGAAATCTGTTTTTTTTTTTTTAATTTGTTCCCATCCCCTGTACGTATTTTTTCCAAAACGAATTTGCACGATTGAAACTATGTAGTATATATCAAATTATGTTCCAAAAGAAAATTATATCTGTTATACTTCCCAAGGTATTTACATAAATTTTAAAATTGTGCGTATTTTTGGAGGGGGCTGTACCCCGAAATCAGCGATTCAGGCAAAAAAAAAATACCAAGGTACTCTTTCAGTCTCGAAATATGTGCATTTTTATTTGTTGTAAAAATTAGTTTATCAGACAACTACATATTTGATTTTTAATACATCGGTTTTCTAAAATTCCTCGTGGAATTTTCGGAAACCGATAAGATTTACTCAACCTGAGTAATGTTTTTAAAGCATACTTATGTACTTTGTACACTTTATGAAGTGCATATTTCCCTCTAGCCCTCAAAGAGATGTAGTTACCTCTAACATATTACCGCATATTAGATCCATCGTAGCAAATGGGATCGTAATCATAATAACATTAAACGTAGTTACTGACGTATGTAGACAAAAGACGAACGCTCGCGCGCGCCGAGCCAACAAAGGCGCCTTTTCGTCCTACGTTTATGAACGTCATTATAATTAAGAATCGTTATATTAAGAACTTACTATAGAACGTTGTATAGTAAGTAGCGAGAGGCGGTAGTAGTAATAATAAGGCGAAGAAGTAAGCGTATATAAGCGGGTCGTTACGGCGAATTTCGTTCAATTTCGGCTGGTAAAAGGGCCCTTTCATCCTCGCCGAGGCATGCACAGACCGCTAGGACCCGACCCCTTTCAGAGCGGTCCTTCTCCGTTAGATCCTAGATGCGTGATGCTGTAATTACCTCTATTTCCGATAGCGTTAGGCTTGCTTTATTTCGAACGGCGTTGAGTGAATGCTTTGCTCTGATGTACGAAGCTACGAATCGACGTTGTACCTACTACACCCCATGTGGTTGTTGACCTCTTCTTAAGTGGGACGTGTTCGATGTTGAAATTAGAAGGTGGTTAATAACATTTACGACTTTAGTAAAGGCCTACGACAGCAACATGGTCTAGAACCGCTTCGTTCAAGTTTTGGTAATGAAGCACCCTCAGAAAAGGCCATTCACAACTGGTTTGCAGAATTTCCAGATGGAGGTTAATCAAAATCGGTTGTTGCTCCTAAAAAACATCGATACTGTGCGCGAGATAAAGGCATCCTTAGGCATATCAAAGATTGTATTTCATTCGTTTTTGCATGAACATTTAGGTGTTAAAAAGATTTGGTTCCGATGGATTAACCTAAGTGCAAAGAAGCCTTCTATTAGTTGTTGTAAGGAAATGCTCAAGAAATTCGACAGATTTCAAAATCTGTATGCAACTTAGTAATAGGAGAAAAAACCTGGATATATTTGTACGAACCGGAAACTAAACAACAACCAACTATTTGGGTGTTTGCAGATGAACCGAATCCAACAAAAGTTGTTTATTTACGAAGCCTTCAGAGTAGACAAATGTTTCGAGAATTGGGTCGAATGATTGTAAAAGTATTTAAATCTTAATGGAAAGACCAATTTTTTCTTCTTTCATTGTTTCTGTAAAAACTTAAAAGGTATGTCCTGTGTAAAGTGTACAATTTTGAAATAAGAGAATCCAAATTGTTACATTAGAATTTTCCTTAAGAGCTATTCTGGCGTGTTGTACCGTTCTTTTCCTTTTCACCAACCCTGTATCGCGTATTTGTTTGTATTGACCGATGGCCAATACGAAGTTAACGTCTGTTGACACCCATTGGTTAATGAGGTTCCTTATAGGAAACCGACTCTCAAGTTCTAGGGTGTTCTTAAATACGAGTTTGACTACAAAACGATCCTCTTATTTTTAGAAAACTTTTGACATAACTTTCATTGAATCCTATTCAGTCATTTCTTTTTAATTTGCAAAATTTCAACTCCCTACTTACGGCCCCCTTCCATTTCTAGTTGGCGGGAAAAATATCGCAGCTATATATATAGTTCGTGCCTTAACTGTCGAGGAAGCCAGACGTAACGAGTCGATCAAGCTTACGCTTCTCCAAGTTTATCTAAATATAACCTTTAAGGGGTCTGATAGAAGCGTAAGAAATTTTGAATGTGAGTCCTCGTGTAGGGCCCAGAATCTCCATCTAGGCGACCGCCATCTACAACAGCCCTTGTCATCGACCGTCGCGCACGTCGACTACGCCATTCCTCTCGGCAACTTTCGATAGAAGCCGCCATCGACACAAGCTCAGAACTTTCCATTTCATTAGTCATCTCGCCAACGCCAGCTTACAGAAATTGATTACCCACGCACGAACATTCCGTCTTTGGAGTATTTTATTTATTTATTTATTTTTTACTTAATCGTCTATCTTTTCTTCGGCCTTGAACACTGTATTTAATTATTTATTTATTTTCTTTTCTTTGTGTTTGATGTTAAGTACTTGTGTGCCTAGTGGTTACTACTTCGTCACGTGTTAAATGTCAAAATTCAACCTTGAGCTTTAATTTTGTTAGTTCAAAACTAGATACCAATGCAACACTGCAAAGTTGGATCCAGTTTAATCGAACTTTAGAACCATATATGTTATACGGTTTTCCACGTGACTGTTTCAACGAATTTACCTTTGTAGGGTATTGTTTTTTTTATTATTTATTTGTTAATTTTTTTTTATTTCTCTTTATCTTGTCTGTATTTCTTGTTAATTTAAACACTGTTGCCGTGTAAGCAGTTGTTCAGGACCCAAGTGTAGCTTTTTTTTTTTATTTCAATTATATATATTTTGTTCACACGCCTTCTCCACTGAGCTTAATTTGGCCATAAGAGACGCCATAACATCCATCGATCTAGGCAATTCAGGGAATAAAATGCATATCCGGCAATGTAATTTCGTTACCCAAAGTAATACCCAACAACCTGTCTCTAATATGTCTAGGTTATTCATTGATATTAAAGCACATTACATTAGTATTTTCAGTATTTAAAGTCAATTTGTTTTCAAAGAACCAGCAAATTAAATTTTACGGTACAATTAATTTTAGGTTCCCGAATGGCATCACCAGTGACCTGTACACTAGCATCGTCGCTATACAACGTTGCAAATTCTATGACATCAATTGGTAAGTGGTTTATAAATATTGCGAATAAAAGTGACCTGAAAATGAAATCCTGCGATAGCCCGGATGCAACATCAGCGAGACCAGAAGCATAGCTGATAATAAAATCGAATGAAATTCGTTTGATGTTCAGCTCTTTCTTGGTAATGTAGTTGTTTTGCGAATAATTTTCGGCATTTCTTGAAACGTCTAGGCGAGTTAAAGCAAAAAACAATAGCAAATATTGTGTTCCATAAAACCCACACTGGCTTACAACACTTCAAAAGCATAGCATAGTGCTATTAAGAACATGAAAGCTGTTGCAAATCTGTCTTTCCTATTGTTCCACTGACGCCCTTGGTTTCTAAACACATTCGGAAATAACTTCCAGAATAAACTCCGTAAATTCCGAAAATCCGCTAGTCAAACCGCTTAAGGTACCAACCCTAAAGGCATATTTGTCAGAGGGAAATTCTAGGTAGTTCGCTTGATTGAAAGTGCTGATGCTTTCCCGCCTATCTCTTATAACATCTCGTGCATAGTTTATACGAGACCACAACCGAACCCGGCCACCTCCCCGAGGTCCCCCTTAAAGCCCACCCTGGTCCAAGCGAGAATCCCGAATACTTGCTTATTGACATCTGGAGAATGTTCTCAGCGTCCGCACAGGCGGGAAAACTCGAAACGCGGGCGTACCAGCGTAGGAAGGGGAGCGAAAAGGCATTAGGTACTAGTCAAGCGTCAGAGACTGCCGATTACTTCTGATTATTCGAACTCGGACATTTCAGTTTATTGAAATAGTTTGTTTGAGGTTTCACGGGTAACACACAAGAAAGAGAGAGATGGAGAGAAAATGGCGACCTCTTCGGTCGGTAAACAGAAACTAAACTGTTTTCGGATGATTGGATGTTGCGGGAAATAGATTCCATCGTTTTATTGGAAGTTGTCAAGCGTAAGAGGTTTTAATTTTAGGACAGATGATCATAAATATGAATTTGTAGTAAAAAGAGAGTTACTTCAAATGATGCAAGTTCATTCCCTGAACAAGCCACTTGATTTTTAAATAATTCATGGTGACTTTATGCGAGTCTGTGGGTTATGATTCTTTCTGCTTACCTTTACTTAATTAACGTGTGTAATTAAATACAGACCATAGTCATTGTATTCCTCATAACAATTATGTTTCAAGGAGTAATAGGACTCGTCCCTCTTCTTTGGATGACTTCCTGTAATTATGCAGATCCACACATACAATCCACAAATTACACGTTCCACGTTGGATACCGTTTATTTAGCACACCACTTGGAAAACGCTACGATTTAATAACGTTCTATTGACCTCGCACCCTCTACCCACCCAATAGAAACACCGCCACTACTACCACATCCAGAGTGTACCGCCTGATTAGTCCTCCCCATTTACAAAGCGGCTAATGATGACAAACCTAAACAACTCGGTCCTCGCTTTGCCACTGTGTGTAGCGCTTTCAGCATGAATATCCAACATCGATCCAACAGACCGCCTAAATCTAATACGGGTTGTGTGTAGATATAGCAGATTACGCGAAGAACGACTTCTGAACGCTGTAAACGTAGTCCATACAAAGCTGTATTCAGAGTACCCAACTGCTAAGGGGGTGAACGAGGGTTGGTATTATTGTTTATGCACTGATCGGAAACGAAAAGGATCCTAATTTGGGGTGCACTCAAAATGAATTGAAAATTGGATTTAGGTATATGGAATACGTTTTTCGGCTGATTAATACTCGTTTATAATTTTTGGCCACAAAAATGTTGCTTAACAATTTCTTGGATGATTTCGATGTAGATGTAACCGACTCTCAATGGGTCCAACGATGTCTAACATCTTTACCTACGTAACATTTCAGAGGTTTACAGTGAAATACGCTAAGTTTTTGTACATAGATCAATCTTTTCATTGCGTAACGCAGTTTGCAAGATAATATGATTGTACACCGTAGCCAGTGAGGATTCTTAACATCCCAGTAATGATTGTTGTGGTGGTTGGTTACGGTAACGTTCTGAAACCGTGACTACTGATTACATGTTTTTATTAAAATGTTGACTATTTTGAACAATTAAGCTGCTATATACATAACTATTTTACTAATTTTAATTCTTGAAATGATTTTACATATAGATTGTAAGTCTTTACCAATCTCCTAAGCATACTAAAATAAAAAAATTCAAGCTTTAAGAAGAAAAATTCGTCCAATATATAACATCCTTTTCAACTCCCATAGAAAGAATCATATTTATCGTCAGCCGAAAGCGATAAACTCACTTCCGGGAAGCTGTTGAAATCCCCAACGAACCGATTTAGTAGGTTTAAAACCGCCTCGCCGCAATAAGAATAAAGAAAAGGCAGCAGGGAATAGCTCGTCCACCTCTCTCTGTCCCGATAGATAACGGGCGGAAGAAGCGGAGAGTTTAACTGGGTAAGATTAAAGTGACCCGAGGTCCTAGCACAATCATCATGCATCACTCGGTAATGTCTGTCGGCTGTATGCGCTATCATTGCCCAGCAGGAACAATACGTACCCGTGGTGGGAGCCCCTTCGGTAGAAAGCCTGTCGAGCAGAGCCTACTTCAGCTCGTGCGTTATGTTATGCGTGTTTCTTTCCCTTTTGCTGTGAAGAATTGACTTTAGAAAAGGACATGTGGCATTTGAAAACGGGACGAAAATTAACGAGGAAGGTAGAGGTATTTTCCAAAGTACAATTCTCAACAGTATCTCGCCATTTTTCGTTAAAATTGTGTTTTTGGTATTCCATTTAGAACAGCTCGAAGAGAGCTTCTACCGCTGACTGTAATTGGTTTGATGTTTAGTATCTTCTTGGTCTTACAGTTACTAGTTTAGATTAGATAAGATGTCGTCCTTGTCTCGGCCTGCTCTAAGCTCCTCGGATCTGTTGTGGTTCTCTAATTACTAAGTCATATACGTCAGCTTTGCTTTTTTCAACAGACCTAATAGCTTGGTGATTCCTTTGATTAGGTTTCTGTCTTCGGATATCCGGAGCCCATTTTTGAAATCCGTATCCAACTATTAGTATTATGCAACCGTGCGGTATGTGGACGAGAGTCTCTTCTTTCGCCTGGCAAAAGCTGCACATTTTTTGAGGTTTTTAAGCACACAGTCGGCTGTTAATGAACTTACCATTGTCTTAACAGATTTTTTTAAAACATTATGTGACTTTATATTTATTTATTTTCATATAATAGAATTGCTTACTTTTCTGTATGTATTTCTTTTAAATGTATATTACTTTTCAGTTCACTCCTGTATGTTGAGGGCATATTTTTTAAGAACTTTATATGTGAGAAGTAAGCGAGTGCGTGACTTAGAGAAAAGTATCGATTTTTTTCCCATATGGCGTTGTGATTGTTGCAAGATGACGCTAACTTAGGGATAAGTTACGTCACCCATCCGAGCGTTATAGGATTATTACCAAAAGAGTCTTCTCCTAGAGGCCAAAGCGATAGGACGTGTGACCAGCGGACAATTTCTTGGTATTGCCAAGGTACGTTAGATGCCCCACGAAGTGAGTAAAAAATGTTTTAAGGTGAAGTCAATCACCATCAATGGGAGAGCCGCGAGCTAGGGCCGTCATCGGGGCCAGGAGAGCCAGAATACGCTGTTCATTTTCCGCTAACGGACCGCGCACATCATCAGGCTAAGTCACCTATACTCTTTTGTTCATTTTGATATTCATATTTATTTTAAGCCTGTGTACTCCGAGTCATTTAAAGTACGTATTCTTTTATTGTAATAAAGCATTGTTACTTTCGGAATCAATTCTTGTTTTTTGCTGCATGACTACATCTTTACTCTAGAACCACAAGGCATGAGAAAGCTGCAGCTAATACCGTTGCAATTTGGCGCCAATCGTGGGACTATAAGCCAGCTGTAAATTTATTTTTGTATTTAATTATAAATTGTTTGAGTTGCATCTGATCTAGGATATTTTTCTACCTGCATTGAAATATGTTCATTCTTGTTTGGTCGCTGCTTCAACTATCGCGTACACCATATCTATAGTGCGCCGGCAATTTACTATAATCGTCTTAAGTTAGTTTTTCGGTTCAGTTAACATATTCATGTAAGCCATGAGGAGTTTCGATTTTGTAATGTGAAGTCTAGAACCGTTAGCACAGCTTGATTCTCTGAATCGATAATTAGCCTCTTGCTTATCTGTTTCTTCAGTACACCGCGGCATTTCTACTATTTTGGTTTGGAATATTGGAGCATTTCGAATGAGATTTATTGCTAGCGGCTCTCCCATTTTTGGTATTATTCCTGTTAATGTGGGGAATTACTCCAAACGCTACCTTTGAGCTATCTGTGTGCCATGTGGATTTAGTTTCAATGAGGGAACCATTTTCGACGTTACTGGGCCTGCTTATAATCACACCCTCCTTGAGTTCCTTCAACAGCACCTGATAATCCTTGCAATTATTAAATGAATAGATAGTCTTGTAGGTCGTCGCGTTTCCTTGTTTATTAAGATTATTTTAACAGACTTTTTCGCAAATTTCAATAGTAGATATTGAATAGAACACGGTTTATTTCTCTTTCTTCTCCCCCTTCCTTTTTCCCAACCTTTTCTCCCTTATTATCAACGCCTCGAATCCATTTCTTCTGTTAAATTAGAATCCCCCTCCCTCTCACCTATATACAGTTCAAAAGCTTTACACCTGCCAAGGGGTTTTGTTCTTGAGTGACACATCAATTTGCAGCGCACAAACGACTGCTCTATTTACTCTACAGCCCGCTGCCGCCAGGGGTCGCTATTGTCGGACAGCACGGTCCGCAGGCGAACAATAAAACGCTGGCGCTTCGCGCAATATCTCACTAAATGATTTTAGTGAGGTAGAAGACATGATGGTGATTGTTTCTTTTTTTTCCCGTATCTCGCGTTCGGACGTCGAGGAAATAGATGCGATATAAAATAAATATAGAAGGTTTTAAAGTGTGAGCAAATGCAGTTTGATATCCTGTTGTTATCGTTGTTACTGCTTTGATCTAAATTACGGAACAGGAATATTGTACAGAGAAAAAGAGTTCTTTAAATCATAGAAATATATATTTAGTTTATATTTTTTTTTATTTTAAAAGAAGCTGCTTTATTTTAATAGATCCGCTTATTAAATTAAAGAAATTGAGGTAACTTTAGTAAGTTCGATCTATGTGCAGAAGGTATATCCACCTAGTGATTGGAGCAAAGATTTTCTAAAGAAATGTATTTGGTGATAAGCATACAAGGTATTTAGTTTCCACAGCATGCTGTAGTTGTTTAACTTTTTTAACGGAACATCCTATACTACTGCATCTTGTAATACTTCTCTTCACTTCGTTTCTCTCGCGAAATACTATAACAATTTAGGGGTGACGCATTTTTAATTTTAGCCAGTGTATTACCCAACATAAATACACAAGAAAAGGTAAGCAGTCATCCTTCTCCTCCTTTTATTCTTTCCCTACATCTTCTACTTTCTGCAAGAAATATTTATACACTGCTCCTTTTAAAACATGATCCGCATTAACTGGAACTTAACCAGACTTAAAACAATTAAATCTTTTAAACCGTGGCGAACCCTCAAGGGTGAATGCGGACGTTTCAGAGTGCTGTAGGCGGTACAGGTAAGTGGAACACACCCCATTCTCAGACAAGTATAGTTCGCGGCGGTCTTCACCGGTTATTAATTACGGCAATTTGTCTTGCGCAAGAGCTATCTGCATTTCGGACGCCTTAATCTAGCCGTGAAGAGGTGCAACGTGGTCGTCTAGAAGAAGAACAGGCGAACGCCCTCGAAAGCCGACAAACTACGATTAATCTCGGTTAATTCCAGCGATGTGGTGCGGCGAAAGGAGGGGCGACGTTAAGGGTTTCTAGCGGAATTAAAAAGAATGGAGAGTAAGGAGATATATGTAATAAGTATATGAGATGAAATGGTTCATCCCAAGCCAATTTTATATCAACGAGAGGATGTATCTTGCAGTATTTGGGTCTCTTATGGACATTCGTAGGTATTTCAATACTATCCGTTTGGTCGTACAAGTTAAGAGTTAGTTTCATCCCATCTGCTCGAGAAGGATTTCTTCTAGGCAGTGTCACTTCTTCTTGATTATTAGAATTTGCATTGTGGTTTTTCAGTAATTGGTATTGTTTATTTTAGAGATATGTTAGGCCCTTGTAGCAGCCTACTAGCAAGATGTACGTTATTGGTGGGTTTAATAGTTGATGTTTCTGCCTATAGTCTTGAAGTCGGTTAAACAGTGCGCAGCTAGGACCAACGGTGGTATTCGCTCCTAGCATTCCAAATTCTTGTAGGTGAAGTTGCTTTGAAGATTGACGATTCGTTGCAAGCAGAGTGCATTTCCACCAGCTTTTATGATTGGTCTCTCCTTATACCATTGCATAGTAACCGAATCTTTTTCGACAAGTAAGTTAAGTCGCGGTTACCAAAGCGTAACCTTTACTACCGCCTGTTACGTTCTGTGTATATCATTGCGCCCCTGAGGCAAGTAGCTCTTTGTATTTGCATTATTTTTTTGCATGTAAAGTTAATATTTTCACTTTTTGATTGGCAGACTTTATAAACTAGTATTTTTTCTCCCTGATTTAGGATAAACTAACACTGTCTGTCTTGGGTATTGTAGCAGTACAGGTTCGCCGGCCCGGCGTTGTAATCCAAAGTGTATTAGCACTAGGTTCGCAGACCTTGCATTGATAGAACTGTTGCTTTAAACGTAATAGTACGCCAACGTTACAGTAGTGTACATGTACTAATAAAATGTAATAAAACTACTTACTATTTATTATACTTATTACTTAAGTGACCCTTGCGACTTATGAGACTCTTAATAAATATTCGTAACACGAAGCTATCTCATGTCGTGTGATTCTGGGGTAATAAAAGCAGTTAAGTATTAATTATTAGAAGAAATTAATTTCAAATATTAATAAAAGTTTATTATATATGATATTAAAAACGAGGCAATTATATTTAAGAACAAGAAAACAAAAATTTACGAGAGAAAATGTGAAAATGGCATTTTACGTTCTGAAATGGACCCCCCAAAAATAATATAGATTGAATATTGAATTATGTCAAACAACGAGAATTTACATTAACAAGAATATAGAATTTAAACAATGTAGAGCAAAAGATTAGTATGCAGTGAATATTAATACAAAAAGAAAATCATAGATAAAAAGTAGCATGTGACATCTGATTTGGTGCGGTTCTCCGACCGATGCTTTCTTCTGGCGCTGACGTGCTGATGCGTCTCCGCAGTTTTCTTAGGTGAGGAGTGGTGATCCTGACTAGCTGCCTCCAGGCGTCGGTGGCCAGCTTCTTTTAGACACTTTTATCACACACTTTTATTCGCACTATAACCACTATTGCGGCTGTGGTTAACGACGTAGGTAGCCGTACCGAACTCCTCGTGGGGCACCAGGTGATTTAACATATGTCCCATTGCGGTGCAATATCACGCAATTCAATTAGGTGGCTTCTTTGGGCACCATAATATTTCTTACTATGGAGGATAACTACCCTTTATCTCTTTTCCTCGCTTGCTGTACACGGTCTTCCTGGTCATTTATGGCAAACTTACCCCAAGACTGGTAAACAATACATAAGTATCGGCAACCTTCGATATTTATGTGTTGTTTACCATACTACACCACAGTCCTTGCTATCGTTATTACCCCAAGACTGATTGAAGACTTCTATGTTTGTAATATCGCAGCGAGGGTTTTCATCATCTTATGTCGCGCCCAATTTCCCGTATAGCGTTGCTTACATCATCTTCCACCAATCACGGTCCGCACAAAACATAATAATTAAAGGTTTCTTACCGTATATGAGTATTTGGATAATTTACAAAAAAGTGACGTACGCTAATGCGCTATATAGATATAGGGGCGAAATAAAATAATATCACGTTCTTAAAATCAATACATTCCGCAAAGTAAATAAATTAAATCAATTCTATTTAATCAAAATAAATAAATATATAAAATTATTATTATTTGACATGGGTGTCCCATTATAGAATTAATAAATATCGCAAATAAAGAAGAACTGTAATATCGCCTAGATCCCTTGAAAAACTAAATACAAACTGAAATGCCTTAAAGGAATCTTTTTAGCGAACCAAAACAAATACAATTATACGTAACTATTGGTCACTTACTTCTACATAAAACAAAATCAATAAGCAGGAGTTCTACGACCTCCGCTACTAATATATGTAGGTACATTTTAAAAGGTAATCATTATAAAACCAGTTTTGTTCGAAAAAGTCTTTCACCGAACAAAGAGACTCAATATTTAACTTTTGTAATGTTATAAATTTTCATAGTATCTAGACACTCTTTTAGCTGTTAAAATGAATTGTATAGTGCAAACAATAACGTTTTTCAAAAGAAAATAGACGTATAAAAAAATTCGCGTTCTTTTAAATACTCAAACTCGAATAAACTTGTAATTGAACCAAAAAATTATGTTTCGTTTTTTTAATACCATATTACAACCTGTAATATGTCATAGGATACGGTAACTGTACATTGTGGACATCTGCTATCACACTTGATATTTAATTTGCGAAATCATTCTGGATACAAAAGGATTTCTTTTCTAATTGTTTGTAGGAAGACATTGCATTAAAAACGAGCATTTGCGACGTAAAGAAAATGGAGTGACGACGAGTAACGTTGCCGTTCCTCCTGGGATTGACGTTGGCTGGAAATAACTTGACCTAATAAAACTCCATGGGTAGTGTGAGGTGAGCCCTAGGCTATGTAAGCGGACGGAGAAACCAAAAAGGAATTCAGAACGGCTTTATCCTATTATCTTGGCCTTTAGCCAGATACTGATAGACCGGAGGACCATTGACTGACGGCTGAACGGAAGACCATTGACTTTCGACGTCGTGCAGTTATATTTCTAATACTGTGCTAGATTATAACAAGTCGGAATATTGCATATTTTTTAATTGTTTCGAAACAATTCTGAAAGAGCAAATTATTTTTCTAATCTATTATTATTAAATTCTGCGTGTTTCTTTCTAGTATATAAACCTTTTAATGACGATTAGTTTGAACCAGAAAATCACAGCTGGACAGGCATAAAGGTAAAAGCGAGCCTACGTTTAATCCCTTATTTGATTTGCTAAATTCTCGACTTCACAAAGTCTTTATCAGGCCGAACAAAATTGAATTATCAAGCCAACAAATTAAAATACTTCATCGTCGGTTAATACAAAAGAAGATACAAATTATTTACTATGCGTGCACAATAATAAAACGACTAGAACGTTCTAGTGCACTTTTGTATGTTACATAGTAGATAATTTGTATTTTCTTTTGTACCAACTGACGATGTAGTATTTAAATTTGTTGACCTGATAATTTAATTTTGTTCGCCCTGATAAAGTTGAGAATTTGTGGATACAGTTCTATTGGAATTCATTTATTTATTTTCCGAATTCTATTTGTTCATTCTTAATGGCAAAATTGATTATTGATCCGTCTAGATCAGGGATCTCAACATGGTCACTATCGACTCCTTGTGGTATGCTTGTTTCTCAAGTTTTTCGTTTTTGCCTTAACGATATGTTATATATTATATTTTGCAAATCTAGCAACATATATCATTTTGTTTGCAGTGGATGTACAAAAACTGTCTAATGCTTTGAATTGTGAAATTTACTGTCAAAGTAGTTGACTATAGATTTTATCCTACTTAAGCCAGATGTGCCAGTGGATGAGAGAAATTACATTAACTTTTTATCCTATCTAAGATGTCATGTACACTGTTGTTCTAATGCGCGAAGGGACCGCAAAACGGAGATTTTCCTTGCTCATTAATGTTCAAATTTCAAATTTAACAATTCAAGAATAGAACTAACTAGTTTTCTAAGTCCATAGAAATACTAGAATAATAATTTTCATATAATTTCTACGAATTCATCTACACATATCCGTATCTACGTCTATAGATAGAGAAAAAAAAAAACGCATTAGAACTTTTTCTACGGTTTCAATTACCTTAATCCACGATCCGCTTAAAGCCGCGGTCTCGCCGTCAGGCCAATTCGTTGTCGGGCCGACGCACAGTGGGCGAAACTGCGAATCGAGGAGGACAAAATTATTTTGTTAAGCTTGTTCGTGTATTAGTAAAGGTTTTTATGTGGATTTTATTCAGTATAGCGTATTGAACTACTATATACGTCTTCTCACGATTGGCGTTAACATGTCAGCGTTAAAGATCAAATCAATGTATGACAAAGTTAACCAATTGTGGTTGGAAATTCTTTCGAGGAAAACAATCTTTCCGGTGAAATGTCTAATTGGACGTATAAGTTACTATAAATATATATAAATACAATAATTTAATCACTATCATTACCATCATAGTCAGTATCATCTTCATCGCACCACTCTTCAGTATCAGACATTTGTTCACTTGCTATACTTAGCAAAAGTCATTGTACCTCAGGTTTCTTTGCAGAAACTTTTATTGCTGCTCTCTCTGTGCTTTTTAATTTTTTTATGCCTTGATTCCTGCATTTCCTCGGACAACTGCCCGATAGGAAGAGGTGCATTCTTTCAATTTATCAGCAACTCGATATAATTCGCAGTATAACTGCGAATTCTCCAATCAATATTTCGTCAACATCCTTACCGAGCTTGATGAAGCAGGATTTATAAAGAATCAAGGAGCTGTATTTTCCTCATTGGTTGTGTCATATCCAGGTTTCCATTTGCAGCAGTAATGTAATTGTAAAGGCACACGTGATACTACAAACATACCACTATCTTCTCTCATGTCGTGCCTTTCTTCATTAAAACGTTGCTTATACCGACTTAAACCTGAAGTGCCACCGCAACGACATTTGATGATTAGTTCCCCATGATTTAGAACTTCTTTTGATTTTAGCAAAACCGGCCTTAGCACTTCGTTAGAACATTATTCGACAACTGTTCTACTCAGATTTGCATCCAAAAACGTAGCCAGTGCCTAGTTTTGTACTTGGCGTGGGAAGAAAACTAAAAGCTTTCTTAATCCGTGTTGCCGGTTTCGGAGAAGTAGTTGTTACTTTCTTAATAATCCTGCGACATCACGTCGACCTTCAGAATGTAAACTTAAATGTGCAAACAATTTCCTCGCCTGTTGACGCATCTAGTAAATTTTGAATCCTTCCTCGTTTAATTCTCACACATCCTTCTTCAAACGATTTCCCAATGCTCTTGAAGTAGAAAGCTGGCTTTCAACATCTTCTACGTATCTATCTATTTTCGACAATGCCATCTCTTCGTCTAGCCAGAGAGTTATTTTTTAAAAACCTTTCCATTGTTCTGCCATCTTTCAAACAATTTGAATACAAACTTAATTTGTCTTTTACAATTTCTTCGATAGCTCCAATATTCCGTTAAACATTTATTTGATTCAAAACATAGGATGGCAACACTGCGATTCTCTTATTTTTGTTTTTTTCAGCTTACCATAATTCGATTCATTGACGAGGTGTAGCATATTTCTCTAAAAACAAGCGTCAGGGGTAGGCTTGTGGCAGATAAAAGTCTGCGGAACTCAAATTGTAGATTTACACAAATTTTGTATATATCTGAACAAGTATAATAAATAAATACTGCATTATATTTTAGAAGTACATGCCTTCATTTATTTTATGCATTGTAAAACAGCATAACACACCAACTGTAATGATTGCCGACAGATCCTGTGTGTGCCATTAAGCGTTCTTATTGATACTGTTCAGTTCTAGGGTTATCTCAAAATAACAAATGCCTGTCGGAAAATAAACCTTATATTTACTTTAAGGAATAATTAGCATAGTTACGTATCTATAAATTCGGATTATTTAGGTTTTGTCCTCCTAGATTCGTCCTTTTGCCCAATTTGCGACGGCGCGGAGAGAGCGTCAGCAGATTTGACACACCGGCGCTCGCCTGTCGGAATCCCGGATCGTCCGGACTTTTGACTTATGTACGCCATATCGTGTTGCTGCCACGTTCATCTTTTAATTAGAAACGGCGAACCGGTGGCGGCCGAATCAATTTATTACGAAATTACACGACGTCGAACACACGTTTAATTGACAGTTCGAAGGCAATATCCCATCTCGTTCGGGACTGACTTGGAGGGAGAGGCGGAGAAGCACGTGAGTCGCATATTGAGATTATTTTCGCGTTTTGGAAAGGCGTGGGGAGTTAAAAAATGTGCATATATGACGAGGTGGGAAGGACGGATCCGTCGGTTAAATTAGGAGTAAAATAAAATAGAATGTGAATGGTAAATTGAATTGAAGATAAAGCGTGAATGGGTGTTGATGTTGTTTGGGAGATCTACGCTAGTATAGTGTAAAAAGAAATGATCATTATTATAGTGCAAAACTAACACTACCATAAATAGAGCATCTGTACTACATAGTGATACTTTCTACATGAGCATAGCGCAACTTTATGCGACTATTATGGCATTGAAGGTATACTAGAATTACTTTGGAGGGAAAGAACAAAATACATAGAATAGAAAAATTGCGTGTATGTTTAAAAAGCCAATGATGGCATAACATGAATACAGTATTTTGCCAAAGCAAGTTGTATGATATATCACGAAAAAAAAAATATATAGCAAAACACGTGTTTTATTTACATTTGTTTACCAGTCATTTGCGTTATTAATAGCCTCAGCTTTATTACCTTTCGCAGCTTTTGAATCGTGCTGAAGCAATTGTTTTAAATTGTAAATTGCATCTTGTGTTGCAAATCCAAAGGAGAGCATGTTTGTGACGAACTTCTGTTGCCTTTAAATGCTGTTCAAGAGGTAATATTTCTCATCTCATTTATGAGTACTGAAATTAGTTTCGTTGTATTCATTCCAGCGAGCATGTAAAGCACAACTTAGCGAACTTTTAGCCTATTGTAAATATTGTTCATCAATATCAATTTCATCAATTATCAGAAATGCTGCACATGACATGTACAGAAACAGTAAGTTTATTTAAATATTGTCATTATACCATATGTTGCTTAATGAATATGAATTTCGAATAATTGCAAAGCAGGGTATAAGTCTGAAATTCTTTAGCACTCTACTACGCGACAAAAATGTTTTTATGTGTGGACAGGTATCACGGACTATATAATTCCGATCAAAATTCAGTTACTTGATTTAGTTATAATGTAAGCACATCAAAAGGTTTATTAAATTATTCTTATATTTTAAATCCGATAGAACATATCCGGGGCATACAGAAATGTTATTGTATTCGACGTCTTGGAGAAAATGGTTACATAAACGAAAACGACCCGTATACACATAGGAAATTTATATAGCTATTTCTGCGCCTAAAATCTGGACACGTCCGCACGCGTTTACACTAGTTACACAGCAGAAAATGCCTAGAAACAGTAATGCCAATATATAATTAAACTAATACAGCTTCATGGCAAAAGTAATGTGAGGAGAGAAATACTAGCTCACGGACATGTTTCTACCTACCCGCCGTTGTCAGCGTGGCTCCGAGCGTGCTTTTCTTCACCTAAAGAATCAATTTGCGTCACAGCTTGGGAAACAGTACCCGGTTGTTGTCGAAGCTTTCTAAATGGCAAACATGTATTTCTTGGCACTAAGAGTCGAACCAAGGAATGTCTGGCTCGTCGTTTTGAAGGGAAGTGAGGCTAGGGGGAGTTAGGTGGAGAAAAATACGCTCGGAGTCTGACGACACCGGTTAAGTAGAAACATTTTTCTCTCCTCGCATTGCTTTTGCCGTGACTGACTTCATCAATTTTTTTCCTACTGTACACTAAGTTTGGCAGAATTAACAACTTTATCTTGTTTGACTGTACGTAGTGTAGCGATGTTTAACTACATGGTACGCTTTCCTTGCAGTAAAAGTGTTCCAAAATCTATTTTTATTTCTTAGATCATATTGAATTGAACAGGGTGAGTAAATTTAACTCCACGCAGTGAACAATGATAGTCAATGGTTCATAAAAATGTTCAACTTGTGAACGACTGACTATCATTGTTCACTGAGTGGAGTTAAATTTACTCGCTCTTTTGAGTTTTTCTTTCTGTTCGTTACGAAGCACTTTTAGTTTCGCACTATTCCACACCCAGGGTAAGTCTGATTTCAAGTATATATGGTCGTTTATGGAAATTAATATTTTCAACACGTGAACACAGTGAACACGTACCATTCTCTAAATAAATAAAACAAAATGTGTGATTAGAAATTGTAGAAAACTTTATTAGTTTACTAACAAAACATTTGCAAATTTATGAACTTCGCAGATTTCAATTATACCTTCAAGCTCACGCGTTCAAAACGGTAAATTCTGGTTAGTTTCTCCTACCGGCCGGGCTACAGAGATTGATACGGTAAATCACCATAATAGAACATCGCATTTTTTCCGTAGCGAAACAATTTTTTGCGACGGTTGAATAAATTTATCGTTTCCCGCTTACCGCAATGCGAAGTCGGGGAAGACCGACAGGTTAGCTCTGCGTTTAGCCAGCGACAAATAAATACTGCAATTGTGACCGCCGTTTTCGTCTAATTTATGTTCGAATATACCGTCTCCCTGTGTATACATCCATGTACATGTCAGTATATGTGAGTTGATTAATAAAATACATTATTCCAATCATTCATTACAATATATCAACAACTTGTCCTCCCTCTTCCTATATAGTTCTAGAACCAACAGAATTTAAGGCGTTACTTTCCTCACACAATACCGAAGAAGAGACTGACCAAAACCGCTACTAGTATTACAACTTCGAGAATTGAAATTCTTAATTAAGTTCTAACAACTCTGGAATTGTTTGCAAAACTAAATCTGCCGCGGGACAGGCCGTATTCGGCGTTGCGGTTGTTGGAGAAAATTCTAAACGGGTGCGCTACTAAATGAGTTTTAGCCCCTTCCACCCTTTACACTTTTGTCGAGTAAAATAGAATTGTCTAAGCTGTATATATATATACGGATGTGTTGGGGTTGTATACAACGAAATTAATCTAAATTGTACCAAATTTCCTCTTCGAGATCGAGACTAAATCAAGACGTTCGAAGAGACGCATCTTTCAAGCGTAAAATATTGTAAAATGCTTCTGGAGGCTTAGTAACACTTTGGCGAAGCGAAAAAAGGTTGGCTTGAAAAATGGTAGGTTTCCGCTCAGAACCAATTGCAGATAAGGTCACATCAATTTCCTCTCGAACTGAAATTGATGGATCGCTGATTGCCCGATCTTCAGCTTTTCCTTTTTTATTCTCCGTCCACCTCCGAGCAATGCGACATAGGAAAAGCGCGAACGCGTGTCCACCGAAAGGACGCACTATTTATAAAACAGGACACGACCCCGGTCTAACGGGGGTATAAACGCGATTTGCTGGAAAATTTATCTTTTTCACCATTCTTAACAGAACCTATTGAAGATGTGTATTTCGTTTGCCGATGATATTTCATTTACCTCTACTAATAGAGAGTATCTTTCGAATCGCTTTGAAGGCTCATAATTTTGGATAATTATCCTAAAATGGATGTAATAATGGATTCATTACATCGTCCCAGTGCTCAGGTGGAAGAAGTTACTTCCAGAAGCAATTTAAACAAAAAAAAGATACTTTATATCAACTTGATTCTACAAGATGTCCATTGAAATTGTTTGTTTCAAGTTACTAAGACTTAATTAACTGATAGAGACGCTCCTCGGGAATTCTTTTTATAAGCACTACTCTCTCTACTTAGAATGCGCTAAAGAAACAACATTTCGAAAGTTATCTCAATTGTCTCAATTATTTAAAGACTGAGCTAGGTAGATATAGGGAATAATGAAGATAGTTAACATAAATTGAAAAGGTAGGAATTTCTATTTAAAATGCAAAAGCTGCATTGTGGAACGGAAACTGAGTGCTCGAAATACTTGAGTATAATTTTATATTATGCAGGACTTCGAATATTTTGTATTTAAATACATTTTCTCTAAATTGTTTAGGGAAGGAATTATCCTTCATACACACATTAGGTTAACATGCTGTATGTTTCCCCTTTGTAGAGTAGGTCATTCCGATACCGGCAGGTAGCTGCGAATCTCACAAGCTAAAACATGAATATTCAAACAGGGATGATTACTTCGATCACCGTCACGGGCTAGCGTGATACGAGAAATTTTCTGAATAAATTAAAGGATTTGCGCGTATGCAAAACGGCGTTGATACGCCATTGACACGTTCGCCTAAAGATCGATCAAAAACGAAGAAAAAACAGGAAGTTCTCTTCGTGAAAAGACCAACAATTATCTCCTTTTGTTGGTGAGGCAAAATATACCTTTCTTTGGGTTGGATTTTCAGTTTACATCAAAATTAGAAATTCCATCCTATATAAAGCTCCAATTTCTCGCATCATATCATCACTAACCCCCCTCATTAATCTCCAATCTTTCAAAACTAAGTCGGTAGCGCCATCTACGCGTAATCGACTGTCCAAAAATAATTCCTTCACTAAGCCGATGACGAAACGCCTCCAGTGGAGAGGTCAATTTTCATTCGAATCCCCCGAACTGTCAGCGGCTGCATACTCAGCTATTTTGCTCTCTTTCAAAGGAGAGGAGTTGGAAATATGATAAAGAGTAGAGACTTCCATCATACATCACGGCCGACGACGAAAAAGACGAAGATTCCGTCCTATTTTACGCGCCGTCGACCGCCGCCCCATCTAGCGGAGCGCATATTAATCAATACCCGATGAAGACGGGAAGCTTAAAGTGACGGCCCGATGGTGAGTTTCGTGCGGCTGGGAAAGTTGGAAGTGTTGGAGTGTGAATTATTGGTCGATGGTCGATGAGGTGGATCTCTATCTTGCTTCCTTTGGGTGAGGGGATTATGATTTTCACTATGATAAAGTTGATTCTTTTGTATTACATTAGGCGCCGAATAGTTATGATTTTAGAGCTTATTTTGGCAATGTATCCTGAACGTGATCCAGTGAACATTTGGGTGTTATTCATTTAAGTGTTGAACTGGAAAATAGAAAACAATGAGCAAAATTAATCTTGTGTTATTGCATTACACTGACCAATAGTTTTCAGATTGGTAGAACATTTCCTAAAATTCAGGAATCTCTGTAAAAGAGTTGCATACTGTGGAATTGCAGAACGGTGTCCTTATCGCCAGCATTGTATCATCCTTAGACTTTAACGACACGTTCTTTTAGTTGGAGATCTTGCAATTTATACATTTATTATGTCCTTAATTAAATTGATTCTTGTTGAATTTAATACAATAAGAGGTACAAACTAATGGCGATATTTAGTTAACCAGCTCCTTCACATTTCTCCTTCGTGCCGTGACAGTGATGTTATTCCTGATTTCTTACGCAACACGCACCACATCAAAACGCATTCAGCCAAACAAATCTTTCGCCGAAAGGATCTTGCCTTGGTTCGAAAGAGAAGTCCGAGTTTTTCATTTACATCTCGAATTGGCTCATTTTCTGAAACCCGGTGGTTTCAATGTTATCGATTGCGTTACTGTTTTTTAAGCAGAACCTATTCTTGAATTTGTCACGGCTAGTCATATCAAAAAGTTCAATAATTTCAAATCAAACAGATCCCTAACTCCCAACCTAATTTCATCGTCCGGACCGTAATAAATCTCTTTGGTCATCCCTTACCTTCCGAGGAACTTTCGGTACTGCTAAAGATTCTAATTTCGATCCTGCGCCCAAACATATCCCCGCAGAAGACATTATCATTGGAGTAGAGAGTGTCCTTGTCAAAGTTCTTCAGACCGTCGCTGACCCCATCAGATATAGTATCGTTTTCATCTTACAGTAATCCAGACCACCTAAGCCAAATTTCTACCGAAATTCCGAACTTTCTGCCTATGGTCCTACGGTCAACACCGTTTTTCTACCCTACATTTAAGGTGTTACCGATAAAATAGGCAAACTACTCCAGAGATATGTATATCAAAACAACAAAACTACAAAACTTCTCTCTCACACACCGAGGGTATTTACCGTAACTCTTGTTCTTGTGGTAGTGTTAGACGTCGGGGAGACAAAGCAGTAGATCAGCACACGTGTGGCGGAACACGATGCACGTTGCACTAAAAATCGGCTACCAGATTTTATTTAACGATACCAAAGTTCTGTCCCGTGAACCCTGCTACTGTTCCAGAAAAATCCGAGAAGCTATCGAAATCCACAAACATTTCAACAATTGCAATAGAGACGGTGGTTACACGTTACCCTACTCAACCTTTTAGAAACCATACTATGAGCAACCACAATAATCTTTCTCGCAGCAGTGTTACAGCATGCAGCAGTCCAAAAGAACCTCTATGCAACTGAGAGCGAAACGTCGACAGATTTATGCAATTTCGACGCAGTTTCAATGATTATTTTATACTAGTCCTCAATAACTAAAATTAGATTTTTGAGATTACATGTGGGTGACAGCCTGAACTGGACAGCTCATGTTTTCGATTTGGAGTTGTAATTTTCTTCAGTGTGGTATAGACGTGCTATTAACATATTATTACATTATTTCTCAGTCCATGATGAAGAACCCGTATATTTTGCTAGAAAATTTTTAAAAACTGGGTTATCTAGTTTTCGGAAGGATACATTTTACAGTCACAAAGTCTTCGCGGAGATCGCTATAAAAATATTCATTCGAGACATCAGGATCGCGATGAACTTCGGGTTCTAGATGGTCTATAAATAGAGATTTTTTGGAACATTTTACAGTAATTGAACAAATTGTGCAATAAATTTCGGTGTCGCTAACAACGTTAAAAAGATCATCCAGGTATTCATTACCTGTTGGTGGGGTGAAAAACAAAATAATGTACCCATACTCTGCAATTAAAATTTCCATTGGCATTTTTCATAACAAATACATTTACATATTCACTTGTTATATGTTCAGAGACTTTTGGATCTGTTGTGATCAGTATAAAATTAACGGGAATAAATTCCCATTCATTGTCTATTATATAATAATAGTATGAAGTAAGAACTTTCAGTCACTCTTTAATTTGAATAAAGGAGTACCTACTTCAAATACTTTCGGAGTATATTTTAGTTGCTCGAATCTTTGTCAGGGCAGCACAACTACATTCTTCATAACCCGAGTGAAATAGGAGCTGCGTTTCTAAATTGTTCGATGAAAGATTCAAGCAATTACAAACTATATGTTTTATAACCCTCTAAATTAAATGTAACTAGTAGCCTCTTAAGTTTGAACATAAGTTTAATTGATTAATCCGTGACAGCTGTTTCGAGCATGCGTCGATTCTTATTTCAGAATACGAATGTTTTGGTTTTTGCGTTTGGTTTCTTGATATCCGTTGTGATGCAAGTTGGACCGAAGTGTGACATACAAATGACGTAATTCAAGTGAACTGATTCGATTGACAAATAGGACGTTCCTACTACAGCACAAGAGAGAAAAATCAACCGAAACGTTGAAATTGGATCGATCAATCAGTAAGGCGGATTTACTGACGCAACAGCCGCAAGAAAAGGACTCTTTAAACTTCCAGTAAAAGAAGAAGAATAAACACCAATCAACTTGATTTGAAACTTAACCAACAGATGATCATAAAACAATTAAATAAAATAAAACACGTTACATTTGTTTTAATTATAAGTATTGTAAATTCTCGCGTTAATTTGAAACATACAAAGCATATATACTAAGAAAAGGATACTAATCGTATCCTTTCTATCCAACAGGACTAATAAAATGTTATTATCATTCCGTTTTGTTTGCTGGGGATAAGGTATTATGATAGTGTACTAACTCCCGTTTCTTCGGAACTTGTTACCTTCTTGCGGCAACCTATCAAATATGTATGTAATGTAAGGTTGCGAAATGCCCGATAACATCTCCGATATAATTAATACAACGCAGGCGTTGGGGTACGAACACTACGGGCGCTCAAATTAATTATTCACATGAGAAAATGTGTTAATCAAACATGTAGCGCCCCAGCCAGCCAGCCAGCCGCTGTGATGCGGGATGCGAACGAAATTAGTAGATACGTCTAGTGCACGCCTTCCACTAATTTAAACAAATCACTTAACTAAAACAACAAATCGTTGGCCCGCGAACACGGCTTGATTGCAGCGTTTTGCGGCCGTTGCGCCCTAAAATCGATAGCGTTTGGAAAAAACAGGAGAATAATACTGTTGTTGGTAGTATTTACTTTTAGTATTGCTTAGTCGGAAATACACAACAGAAAAATGTTGACAGTATTCGATACTGTAATATATAATTTGCTCAATGGTGTTTCACTTCACCATTATAAATTGAATATTTATATATATTTTGGCACTTTATGCACGGGCTTCCTGGGCTAGAGCCCAAGACCCCGTGATCCATCAAACTCCCTAAGGCTTGCGTTTGAACAGTGCAAGAAGCAAGCAATTCGTTACATGAATGCATTTCGCAGATTCGCGTCTGTACTTCCAAATGATTTTTAATTAACAGTAGTTCAATATGAATTCTTAAGTGATAAATTCGGTGAAATTTATGAATTCGTTGCTTTTCAGATTAGTTATCCACTGAAAAGAAGTTTTGCTGCCTAACCACAATATAGAGGTTTAATAAATAAACACTTTTCTTAAAACATTGTTTTTTAATTTCATACCTTGCCTTTTACGTTCGTATATTGCATAAGCAGCGATCCGAAAAAGACATAATAGAAAAGTTGCCAACATTAATATCATGTTTTCATGCCGCGGCAAGTATATCATGTAACTCTATGATTTATTTTTACGTATAATGGTAATAGTAATGTACAGATTAGCTAGACCGATCGTCAGATTCGATCAGCAAAATATCCTTCTTGTTGAAATGTTTTTGAAATTTATATCTATTAAAGAGTACAAACATAAATTTAAAAAATCGTAGACGACAAAGTTTACAATGTATCAAATAAATTAGGAAAATACTGGGAGGTTTGCAAGCGAGAATTATGGAGAAATATGAGCGTGTTACTTGAGAGGTTTTCATGTAGCTGAGAGTCGCCAAAATTTCTTCAAGTAGTAGTTCAACTGTTCAATTTTCTTTCGAGTTCCTACCCATCGGTGAACAAGATATTTAGGTGCAAAGAAAGTTCTTAGGGGCTTTTTGAAGCCAGATGGCATGAGCTGATGATGAGTTGACTAGTCTACCCAGAAAGATGAAAAAATTGGAGTTTATTATTTTGTAAGAACTGAGAAGTATAGTACTCTCCTAGACAAGGTCGTATCCACATTTCAATTAGTGTTGGGAAAAACAGATTCTTTTTGGAAGCTTCAATATTTTACATAAATTGTAATATCTAAAAAATGTTTGCTGGTATTTCTTCTTGCATGCAAATTAGAAGTCTTATCGTAAAAACAATATTAGATTGTTGGAGTCATTGTAGCATTTTATAGCAGTAATTCTCAGACACGATTGATTCTTTTAAGAAAACCAGTTGAGTTAAGACGGCTTTGCTAGCAAGCATTGCGTTGTTTTGCAAGTTTGGCTCAATTCGGAGCACTCTATACGTGCTAATAAATGGAAATCTACAATTTCTATTTCGTCATTTTGTTAATCTTATAATTACCTAATGCGTTCGTTACAACGACGTTCTACAACGTTCTACAAACGCACGCCTTCTACACTGAAAAAAGAAATTCCGGCGCGGGTCTCGACATAAATCGTCGACATCGCAACCATCATTAACACTTGCTTTGGTGAAATTTCAAAGTTGTCTAGTGTTATAACTAATACATTATGAACAGCTTCGGCAGTACATCTTTGTTGTCTTTTACAAGTTAGCAAATAAGGGTGTGACGGTCCTTTAAAGATCATTGTCCGTGCTACAATCGATATAGCGGATTTTTTTATCATATCTATAGTTTCATCTATAGTTAGCCACAACTGTTCATTTTTTGCTGTGGTTTCACATAATTCTCAATCTTCTCGCGTACTAACGGCAAGTATCTACGAAGAGTCTGCGGACGTGGTAGTTCCTACGTTAAATTGTATTTCTTCTAAAACTGACGATATACTGTATGTCCGATTTTTGCAAACGGTATATTGCACGCACTTAACTCTTTATACGGTCTCCTTCCTTTTTTTTTCTTCATTTATGTGTTGGGCTATTTACATGGTTCCTATACATATAGGGTTTATAACATAATAAACTTTTATCGTAAACTAAACACCTAATTTCTTCATCATTATATATTAAGTCTGGAAATTGCCATAAATACGTGTTTACCCTGTTAGCAAATAGACAAGTTGGTGCATTTCTACGCATTTTCAATATTTTTAATGCTTTCCATTCAATTCCGACACTTATCAACTTCACGCTGCGATATGTATTACACATAGCACACAGCATAGAAGATCGGGAAGTGCCGACATGTAACGAAGCAGCTCTGTATCCCCCCAACTTCTCGCGGTTGAACACCACTGGAAAGCAAGCGAGAACGTTTCGCTCTACTCCTTAGTTAACTCGATAAATAAAAGTAGTAGTTTGTGAAATTTTATCTTTTGTTGTAGACACATACCATGAAACAAACAATTTTTAAGCGAGAAAACAATAAGGAAACTTCCGTGTTTCTTCTAATCTTCATACACTTTTCTGAAAGTAATAAAGAGTGATAGGTAAGTCACGTACCATTATAAACGTTATTAATTTACCATTTGTTGTGGTTCATTTTCCTAAATATTATTTAGTAGTAAAATTATGAATGTTATTGGCGCATTGTACATGCGTATATAAAATTTCATAGTCCTTGGCTAAGGTATTCTGTTTGTTTAATTTGGTAGTTACTTTAAATATACATATCTACTTATTTTTTTTAAGATTGTTTTTCATGGAAACGTTCAAGTATTTGATAATATCTGTTGTTTCTGCCAGAAAGAAAATGGAATCCTTCATTAACATGATTAGCTTACGACGTTGCTCTATATTAAAGTTTACTTATCGCATGCTATCATAAAATGAATCAAAAATTTCGTTTAATCAGGTTCTTGTCCTTTTGAACAATTTAATGAAAAAATTTGGTCTAGAGCAAATTCTTTATCTCCATCAAATTGCCAAGTTTATATTTACCACGTATGCAGAGGTTAACATTGTTTTTATTGATGTGGATACGTATAACTGATAATCAGAAAAATAGCTTGACTGAGCCAAAATAAGAGGTTATGCACACAAATATGCACGCGTAATATCCTTACGGCAATAATGAATTGATATTCTGTTCCCGCGTCAATGTATGACATGATAGCAATAAGAATTTTTGAAAATTTCAGTAAAATTTAACGATCTAAATATTCGCATAATTTCAAAGGTGTATGGGAAAATTACCGAGTTCAGGGAAAATTGCTTGTATTTATACCCGGAATTTATACCTTCTCCTTAACATGAAGGCTTAAATTTACTCCCATTTTTTTCAGTGTATCTTGTTTTTAGAGCAGCTATTTTTAGGGGTTTCTATAAAGGCGCGCGGGGACTTGTACAGAGTGCGCGATAGCGTGTTCAGTTTTCAAGTAAATAGTAGAACAATTGATAAAAGTATAAAATTTAAAGACCAGAAAGGTGCTGCCCAAAAGTTAACCAAATGTAATAATAAATAAAATTGAAGGATACCTGGAATCCTTTCACTTGCGTAACTATCGAAATAGTTCTCTTAGGGGCGCAAATACGAAAGAAATGCATTCTCGAGGTTCACGTGTCACGAGAACTCAAGCCTAGCACAAACAATATTTATAATTTTGGGCAATTAAGGGCAATGATTGTAGAGCATATTATTCGCGATTATGACATTTTGCTTTTCCATAAATTTTTGCGGTGCGAAATCGCTCCAATAAAATAAACTCGAAAATTAGGTATCTCTCGTGATATTGTGATGCAAATAAACAGCGAAATTCTCTATGAATATTCCGACGGGACTCGTCGCTAAGAAATGCACATAATTAAGAAGAATTTTAAGATTTAAGTTCACCGTGCTTGCTCGCCGAGAATTAGTTCCGGACGAGGTAAAAGTACTTCTTCTTCCATCCCCATTCTTCTTCCTTCCGTGTGAATCTCGCGATATTTTAATGGAATTCCGCGAGGGCGAGGACTCGTAATAAAATAATAAAACGCGGCCCGATTGAATAATTCAGTGCCTACCCGCGGTGGTCGGTCGGAACTCGGAACCGGGTGGCAAGTTTTAACACGTTTCAGGCGACTCTGTTAGCCGCAACAACCGCTGTTACTTTTATTTGGTCGCAACGGCGTTCCTTTATATCGTAAGAGGTGAAAAATTGTTATCTACGGTTTTGCGTGTCGTGCCCGTAACTGGCCTATTTACTTTTATGGTGTTCTCGCCTTTAATTTTAAATTTGGGAGTAATATTTTAAGATGGTTTCGGAAAATTTTTTTTGTTTGTTTTTGAGATACTGTGATATGACCCTTGCAATCATAGTTGCAAAATTTTGATTAGTTTGCAGAGTAAATCCGAAACCAATCAGAGCGGCCAGAGCCAATCAAATAACACGATAACAATTGGATTTTAGTTGTGGATTTTTATTTGCTAATTAGATTACAGATAGCTGTCGAAGATTATTTAGTGAAAGAAAATTTGATAAATGACGTGATTGATGAATTGATGGATACAGTTCCAAAATCCAGCATCAAAAACGTCATATAGAATCTTCGAGTAAGCCAATATGGTAGATAGAAAGTCAAAGGTGGCCTTAAAAATGAGTTCTTAATTCTTCTCTGCAAGACCAAATAAAGGTTCTAGAAGTAAAAGAAGAAAATGGGTAATTTACCTTTTTTTTTTTAATCTCGAAAGTCATTTGTCATAGGTGGTTGATATATTTTAAAATGGATAATTTTTTTTTGTAAACATTTCACTTGAAATCAAAACCTTTTTAGAGAGTTAAATTATTGGCGAATATATGAACAATTAAAAATTAGAAATATTTCTATAGAAAACCTACTTCATCATCAAATTTGTCTCCAACAATAACGACAACCAGGGTCCGTATATCCTAAATTAATTCGATGTTAAACCTCGCCAATAACTTGAAGAATTATCACCTTCTAGGGGGTCTCGGCAACACCCTTGCGATGCCGTGTCATCGGTAATAGTTCATTAGTGTAGCTATAATTGGGGAACGCTTAATCTTTGACGGAAGTTAAGCGGGACTCAAGATGCTGACCCAGCATATACTACGCCGGGGTACCTTCACCCTTTAGCTGTCATCGCGCCCTTAGTAAATAGATTTACGGACTAAAGCGTGCCTGCTCCGCGAAAATTACAGCCAAACTAAAGGTCTTCCCGACGATATCTACTGTTGTACCGCCGTGTAATTTGACTAGCTTCGATTAGGTTTGATGAATGGAATTGATTGGGATGACGCTTGGAGTGTATTCTCATTGTGATGTCTAAAGCTTTAGTTATATAAAAGTAACCATTCACCATTATTACTTGTAAATTGAGAAATTTATAACGAATTCTCAAAAGAATAACGGTAGATAGCGCTCGGTTTTTTACATTTTGTCAACTTATTGAAGTCTAACGGCACTGAAAACTGAATTAATTCACTCCCTACTTCAGTATAATTGTAAGACTTCTCCAATTTATTCCGATTCTACCGTAATATTTGTGCTTTTTCTCTTCCTTTCTCTCCGGATCCTAGCATCCTCTCAACAACGTAGTTTCAAATTTAGCGATTCCATTTGGGAAGTGCTCGAAGCTACAAAAGATTCAGCAAACTCTACTTTATTAGGCGCTCCACGATTTTAGTTTATCGTCGTTATATGTACGTAGTACTTCACAGATAAATAAATAGTAGTTGTAGAACTGCTTGCAATTATTTTGCTAGGAATAAAAGAATAAAGAAGAATTGGATGCCTATTATGTTGTAAAGGATTGTCTGATGATAAAGAACAGAAGATGAAAATGGTATCGTACATAGGTGCTCCTAAAGCGAAGTAATGGGGAAATCGTAAGTACCGTTGATAGAATTTCGCTAATAATTCTTATAATTTCGTCTGCATCTTTAATTCCATTGTGAAAGGATAAATAAACTCGTGAATAGCTTCACTGCGGAATCTACCTATTCATGGATATCATATCTAATAAGCTAATATTTGTCGAGAGCATTCGAATAGGAGCTCAATTGATAGGGTAAATTATATGAACATGGAACAATATTAGTAATGCGAATGTAAATAGAAAATTGGAGTAGGAGCAAAATATATAACAATCACAAAGTGTCCAATGTTCCAAGATACTAAACAATTTATTAGACCATAGCTTATAGATAGGGGATTATGTTCCCTAAATCATTTATTTGAAATAAATCTAGACCCAACATCACGGGGGATGTTATCTTTCCGAAACAATTGTGGATAGATACAGAAAGGTAGTAGTGTGGATATTGTATATTTATACGCGCCATTCTGTCTCTGTTCTGTACATCAGGTAGAATAAACATTACTTGTTTTACATTACATTGTTCTTGCTAATCAAGGGAATAAGAAGACTTTGTGTAAGCTTTTTTATTCTTATTACTTAAAATTTTAAATTTCGGATATTTGACTTTCAAGAAGTGTTTGCGAAGTAGGCAGTTATAATAATAATTATAGCAATAATAATAATAACAACTTTTTTCATCTCCCCGATCATGGAGAAAACAACATTTTTTGTTAATAAGATGGTTATGTCAAACCTTATTTTTTGCAACTGTTGTAATTCCATTATTTCTAGATAATCATATTTTGCCATACCGCACAAATGCAAAAAATTATTCGGATTTTCTGCGACAACAGTTTCTAGGATTTTTGGCTCAAAACCTTCGGCAAAATATGATTTTTGTGCACAACGGGCCGGATCTTCACAATTTATTTCTACAATACTTTCGCTGGTCTTTCAATTGAATACCTTATCAAGTACTTTTAGCTTCTCTATTATCTCGAGAAGAAGATCAGCACAAGATTAATTGTGGCGTAAGCTGGCACAAAACTTAAAAAATATGATGATCTGGTTTTAACATACTGTAATCTGAGAGAAGGTTTTGATTGTGTAGATCATCAACATTTCTATGCGATATATTTTGCATTTAAAGCACGACAGTTAAGATTGTCCACTAAATATCTCTCAAAAAATAAACATTATACGGCGAACTTCTTGGGTCTCTATTTATGTGATGAATTAAACTACAAATAATATTAAGGGAGAAGATTTACATCTGCTATATATATGCAATAAGAAGGAAAAAGGAGTTATCGATAGATATACCGGCAGAGTTTACAGATACGTGGATGTATACGCATCGGAGGCGACGGCAGCATTTCTAAAACAGAAAAAAGGAGAGTAGAGTAGAGAACTACTGCTACACTATAGTACATCGAATATAAGAATGAATATTCTAATTATCCTATACAGACATGTAAAGTTTCTAGACCTTACATGTGGCATACTCCTGTCCTTTTCATTAGGTTGCCTTCCGCAAGCTTTGCCCAGCGAGTTATAAAACGCGATCTCGACAAGAATACTGCTTGAATGGTATATTTCTCATCGATTGACATACTGCTTATCATGTTGCAATTTCATTACAACAAATTTCAGAAAGGGCAATTTGAGCGGAGGACAACCAAGCCCATTGTCGACTCTTGCGTGTATTAGGCAATGCACATTGGAGAACATCATGTAGAGAACTATTTCTACAACAAAAATATTCACTTCTGCATATACTTTGTGATTGGAATACATGCACAACAATAAAGTGCTCTATCAGCGGACAGACAACGTTCCATATTCGGCCACGCTAGACTCTTATTCTATTCTCCTAAAAGTGATTATTGTGATTATTCGCCGGAAACTAGTCAAAACTATTGGATTAGTTAGATATTATTTGAACATTGTTTCTTCTCTAAATGCACATCCTCTGCATACATGCAAATAGATCTACACATCCCGTACATATAAAAAAACCTATCTCCTGGGAAATTAAGCGGCTATATAAATCTGAAATCAACCTACTAGCTAGAGAGCGAAAGGTAGCATTCTGTTCCGTTTCTATTTGCCAGTCTGACTGAAAGATTTACGCCAAGGTAAAGTTCTTTCGACAAATCAGAACTACGGAAGATATAGTAAAAAAGGTCGTTGGTGCCTTCTCAAGACTCCAAAGTAGACGTGCATACCTATATACATATATATGTATGTGCGGTAGGTGGCTGCTTTAGCAGTGCGATATTTCGAAAGTACGCCGGTAACTCCCCCAAATCGTGCGGATTTGGCTATCGCTTTCGCGGCATAAATCCGTGCACGCGATAAGAAGCACGTAGGAGGAAGGGAGGACGAGAGGGAGCAACATACATCGCGAAATATTCGCTTTCGGCTTTCGAGGTAAGGAAGACGGTAAATTCTGAGCAGGAAACGGAAGGTAGCATGAAGTAGAACAGTTATATTGTGTATCTCTATGTGGAGCTTCCTTTTCAGCTATTTTGGAAGAGATTCGAGGTAATTTGAAGTGGAATGAGATGATAAAGCGGCCGGAAGGAGGGAGGATAGAAAAATTGCTTATTGGAAAGGATATTCTTCTTGGTAATTTAAAGCAATTCATAACTAGTAGACTGGCCGTGCTAATTAGGAATAACATAACTTTTTTGCTTCCTGTCAACTTAGGTTAATTATAATAAAGAACTATTATATTGTTTAAATGAATATTTTTATTATCTACAAGGACAATTTGTTTTTACTTTTTGGCGTTTTTGCAAATATAAAAGGATTACCTAATACGCGAAATAATGGGAGCGTTCGGGCGACACAACTGTTTACTTACACCGTAAACATGGCTTGGGTGTGGTGGCAAATAACATTTGAAATGCTGCTGAACGGTTTTGTGAACTTTCGTTTTTCATAAACGAATATAACATAGCCTTCCTAACTTGTAGTAAGAAGTAATTTAATTCTATAGCTGTGATTATATATATTTTCTGTTACTTAGTTAAACAATGAACAACATCATTTTACAAGAGTTACTGGAAGAGGAAATAAATCGTAATAGCCGTAGAAAATATTGTAGCACCAATAGACCCTGTGTAGTATAAAATAAATAAATAAATAATATTTTCTCTCTAACTCAACTCTTTCTTTTTAAATAAACCTCAACAAGATAAAAATTTGTTTTAATTCTTCTAATCTTTATTCTTCCAATTCAGGTTGATGTTTTCGGTATATCTAGGCGCGCGAACTTGGTATTTTCTGTAGATATACTTCTGCTTGAAGCAGTTAACAAAAGGTTACTGTTTTCAACATCGGATGAAAAACATTTGATGTTACATATATTTATTTATATTTTCAGGTTACTTTTACACGAGCAGTAGCTGATTTTTTATTATTGTCTTTTTTGATTTGATTGATTTTTTTGAATGTATTTTTCGTGTTTCTGAATTTTTGATATATGTATGTGAGACCTATCTACATAACCAGTGACATGGCCTTTTTTCTTCAGTAACTTTGGTATTTTGTTCCATAACGTTTTCTCTTTAATTTTTTGATTTTTATATGGTTTTGATATTCCTCCAATAAAGCAAGTGTAGTGGCTTTGGTACATACATACTCCTCATTTTCGATTGTTTCAATTTTCCTTCGTAAGTCTTCCCCTATGCCAATTTCTTCATCAAAACGCCAGCCTTTCCCTAAAAACCAATAAATACCAGATTAATTTGAAATAGAATCGTATTTTCACATATCTTACCTTTGTTCTCTATTAATAAGTAACCCGTTCAAATCAACCATTTCGGAAATATATACAGTTACACCGAGTTATGGGCTGTTCTTTTAGGAAAGCAAGGTTATGGATATTATGGTGCCTAACACGAAATAACTTTGCTGGCACTGTTGTCCAACAATCGCCATTCACCATAGTTAACATTTCTCGATTAGCAAACATATCTCAAGTTGTCGCAGATAAGCAGCTGTTTCGGTAAAAGAAATATCTTTTTCAATTACACCATTGTAATCATCGAGGAAAACTACGCATCTTTGATACTTGGATCGACTCCAAAAAGAAAGATATGTAGTAGATACGCACTGATTGCGATCTGTTAGATAGGACCGAAACCAGTCATTGGCCTACGCAATCATTGACCGAAACCCATATCTATCAAGCTTTCGAAGAGGAGGGACACAGTCGAAAAGCTTTAAAAGTTGCGAAATTAAAAAGAAACACCATAAATTCTCCTAAGATTCTAACGATTATCTTTAACATAAGAATAAGAATAGTTTATTTACCATTACATTTATTAACACTAATAGTATCTTAATTTCTAATTTATAACCAGACCGCCCAAAGTAATTAAGCATAATAAAACCTATTCGTAAATGTCTAAAGTCTATAAATCTATGTTTATGGTCGGTGGTTTAATGCATAGATCTTTAGTTTCTTTTTAAATAGCTGTATATCAATATTTGTTTGTACATCTGTAGGTATCGATACAAATATTTTATGTGCTAAATGTAGATAAAAGGAAATTTGGATTTTGGTAATTGTATAGCTTTTAGTAGTCCCTTACCGTTAATTAAATCGAAAGAAAACCTGTTACTATCACTTAAAAATGCGTTTCGGGAACCGAAATTCAAAATAGATACTATTACCTGCCATCAAAAGCTCTTGAATACGTCAGCTAACACGGCTAACTTTACGTTCGCCCAAAGCATACCGCCTATCCATTATGGCGATTTCCAGTGCCATCTAGCATAATGCACAAAGCCTAAAACCACATCGTTCCGCATCCGCGCTAATGAGTTGCATGTCAAAACTGATGCGCTTCTCATTAGTAAGTGGCAGCTTATATATGAGGTACACATGTGTATGTGGAACATAGTGGTGCTTGTTTATTTGGAAATGACGCCAGGCGTACCTGAATATATACGCTAATACTTCCAACACGATGAAGGACTCCCCCTCAGAAGCGCTTGTCGCTTTAAAAGTGACGGTGCATCGGCATAGAAGAGGGTGAGTACGTAGGGGGCTTTATGGAACGTCAAATTTTAATAATTATCTACTTTGAAGCATTTGCGTATTTGTGGCGAAGCTTTTCTCATCTCACGCAGCAAATTAATTAAAGCAAAATCCAAGATTTCAAGAAAAGCAGGAAGAGTTTCAGAAGGGTAACCTCTGCCGATGAAAACCTAATCTGATAGGAATTTGGTGTAAGTGTGGAAAATACTCCCTGAATGGTTAATTGTTCCAATTCTTCGGTGGTGAACAGCTTTGTAAGACGTCTTGAGATGTAACATTTTCTAATCCCACCCCTTGCCAAAATCTGCTTATGTCTGTAATAACAGTCCCCTCGTATTCTAATTATTTCAAATCGTGCGTAAATAGCGGAAGAAATGTACAATATAACCATTTCCTTAATGTTGTTAATACTCTTCGAAACCTTTCCTCGAATGCTTAATGTCTTTGCCATATCTATATAGGTAATGCGGAGGTAATAGGCTTTAAAAATTGCAATATCACTATGGTCGCATTGGTCGCAACACTAATGTTGTATTTGGGGGCAAACAACCTCGATGTTCAATTGTGTTTCTATGCCCAGAAGCACATTCTAGGAGTTCTTTGACTGGTAAATTATTTTCTTTGCGTGTAAAAATTCATAAAAATATTTTTTGTGACCCAAGCTTCCTTGTTCCATTTCCATTAAATTGGCAAGGTACCTTCACTCAAACACTTCAAAGCACGTGGTGTCTGTGTTCCACCAAGTTGGTTTAAGTTCCGTAAACATTTGCTACCGACAAAAGAGTAAGCTTCTCTTTTGCAATTTTTCGCGAGAAATACGAATTCGAAATGGTATTTTTCCAGTAAAGTCCTGTTTTACCAACATTAAAAATGAAAATGATGGTTACCTTATACATTCTTTAGGAAAAGTAAGCGCTACTGCAGCATCTGCACTTACCGCTTAACAACACATTTTGGCACTATGATCATTATTTCGTCGTGACCTTGCTCTCCAAAGGCGTTCCATCACTTCATTTTGCTTTCTTGAAAACTTCAAAACTTGTTTTGGTTTTTTCGATTACTACAGCCTAAGTCACCGGAAGGGTTTTTTGATTAGAATCATCCATGGCACAATGGCAATATTTTCTTCATTTTCTCCGTAAATTTACTTCTATTAATAAGTTGCGCGTACAATGTGCGTTTATTGCCGCATTCAGACTATTTGATTTTATCTGTATTTATCTGTATTTATCTGTATTTATCTGTATTTATCT
>LR736862.1:3017074-3077072 GCA_902654985.2 Oryctes borbonicus
GAGAAAAAAAAATACACTAACACTCGGACATGTGTCTGCCTACCCGGCGTCATCAGCGTGGTTTCGAGAGTATTTTTCATATCTCTACCTTCTATCGCTGTTGCCTCATAGTTAATACCACAACTTTCAACTTTCAGAAAGTTGTGGTATTAACTGTGACGCAACAACGATAGAAGGCAGAGATATAAAAAATACTCTCGAAGCCACGCTGATGACGCCGGGTAGGCTCTCATTTCTCTCTCCTTTTATTGCGTTTGCCATGAATTATTCCATCAATACCATGAGGAAGCTAAGCTATATTAGTATTATTTTTTGGTTAATTCTTATCTACACTACACTACAATACTAATAACTCTAATAATTAAAATGTTTATCACACTATAATATAATGTATACAATAAAAAAAAACAAAAGGAAAACACTTCAATCAAACGCAAATAAAATACAATAAACCAAAACAATGACTATGCGCATGCGTGAGTTGCCATACGACCGTTAGAGGCACTGCAAGCAATGACATTAAACTGTAAATAAGTGCCACTCCGATGGTCTTCATCCAATTCTAACATGAAGTCTTTCAGATAATGCGACGCCATCTGATGGCGGTGGAGGGAATCACGTAATAATTTTAAAAATTTAAGACACGGTTTCAAAAACTGCTTATCTTTTAAGATGTATCGTTCCTGTTCTTGGAAAGAGAGTCGCCAGTAGCGGTAGAATGTGTGTGCCTGCGTTTTTTCCATTTTTAATGCGATATATGCAAGGGCTATAATTGTAATTGTGTGATGGTTGCCCGTAATAGCGACGAATTGACTTGACTAATTGTGTCTTTGGTGACATGGAAACGGCAAAAACGTATCCGCTTCCGCTTTTACGGGATTTTTTGCAACAAATGCGGGCCAATCTTCACCCGGAAATAAGATGCAAGGTACCAGATCGATGTCTATTTTAAAATCGCGAACGCGTATCAGTAAATCTTTAGCTGGGTACGGAGACATTCAGTTTGTATCCGTCTATCGCAATTTTATACTTTTTAGTATCTGAACGCTGTTTAAAAAGGCCGAGGGCCTTGTGAACAACGCTTTTGAACCAAACCTAAGCTTTACATGGCCCGGTACTTCACCGCGTAACACTTCACACTTTGGAAAATGTAGCAGCAGATCCAAATCCAGCTCGTCAGGTTTTTTAATTCTAGTACCATTATAATAACTATCACTGTAGAAGTTTCTTTGATGTAACTTACTGAATAATTCGTCCCTCGATTTCATTTGATTGATAAGCACGTTCAGAAACGGGTGAATAATTTCGTTGTTTTTCTTTATATCTTCGGAAGATAAACTAATACGCTGATTTATTTTTTGTGGAGTTTGTTCCATTTTTTCACTTCTTTTAAGAAATAAACGTTTTCGGTTATAAATACTGAACTGTTGCAACTGTATGTATATTAAAGTTCGTAGATTAAATTACAGAAAACGATATTACACAATTATTATTTATAAATAATCTCGGGGATATTTCAGATATTCCTTTTAATTCTGAGAATGAATACCGGAAAGAAGTAAAGTTTACCTACTACGCAATAGGTGGCGCACAGCGTTTTCATGCGACATTTTCAAAAAATGAATGGCCGTTTTGCCCTTATTTGAAAATTTGTCATGATATACGTACTACGCTGTACCATATCATTCATATGACAAATAGGTCGGTGTGATTCGGTGGATTCAGATAGGAACTTTCTATAGATCTGATCCGTTGATGAATTCGAAATTTTTCGGAATAAATAAATCAGTTCAAGATATGCGCGTTAAATAATGCAGAAGACACACCAGGTCGGAGAAAGTGTTTTTGTTTTAGTGCGACACTTTCACTCGACCGGCTGTTTAGGATGGTAAATTTCAAAAACGACGAAAAAGATCGATCGAAATCACAGCGTTTCGAAATAGATCGAAAGTAAATCGAATTAAGATTGGTTAAGGTTGGTACTACCTGGGTAATTAACTTCACCTTTTAGAAATAAGCTGATAATAGTTTATTGCGTCAATTTTTAAGTAAAATTTAAATTTTAATTGTTATTGTCCAAAATATATATGTTTTATTGACATTATGGTATATAAATCACTGGTGAATTTTGTGTTTTAGTATTGCTAGTAGTGAATGTTACATGTCAGTTGTCACTTATATTACATTTTTTATATATTAAGATAGTTTTTAACTGTTTAACATGTATTCCGTGTATGCCACATTTCTCTTTTACATTTTCGTAATTTTCTCTTCATTTATAATATTCTAAGTTATTATTTCAAAACTAATAATTATTATAGGTTAATGAACATGTTAGAATTTGTTGATTGTTAGTTTTCTGTTAATTAAATGTTACCCTATTAAGTTGCAATCATTTTTTCGTGACTATTGTGTATTCATTACAATTGTAGTGGGCTAGCGTGTCTGTATATCGGGACCGTATCCAGCACGCAATATCACGTGTAACGCAGAAAGCGAAGCAGTCACGTTTTGTGTTAGTTCATCTTGGGTCTCCACGCGAGTTAGTCGAACGTCGTTTGTTTAATTCATAGTATGTCGTAATTTCCAATTCACGACTTTTGGAGTAAATACAATTCCAACTGAGAGCTACCATCTCGGACAAGATTGTGCGGGTATCTACCATCTGTGCGCGAAGATAACGAAAACAAAGATCACAGCCGCAGTTAAATATAAACGGCTGTGGTTAAGCGTGGACAAAACGACAAGTCGAAACAAAATCCTTTGTACATGTTATGATACGTGTACTGGATCCCCTTCAACTGAATTTTCCAACCTTATTAGCAAGCAAAAGATTACAAAAGGTTACTGGTAAAGCGATTACGAAGGTAATGTTGGATACGTTACAGAAATTTGAAGTGTTGTTGATGTTTATGAGCGATGGCGCGGCAACAATGCATTGTGTGGGGTGTTCTCTAAAACAAGATTACGAACAACTCTTACATGTGACGTGTAAAGCTCATGCTTTACATCTTGCGGCACAAACGATTCACAAATGTCATCTAAAGGTGGATGCATTAATTTCAAATACTCAAAAAGTGTTTTTGAAATCTCGCAAACGAATTGGAGAACTTCACAGACGATGCTCCGGTGTTCCCGAACCACCAGAGCCGAGTCACACGTTGGGGATCATGGTTGAAGGCAGCTTTTTATTATTAAAAATATTTCGAACTATTCAATCCCGACGAAACTAAACGAAACGAAAGATTCTGATTTTACCAGATTAATACAAATTGGTGATGGTGCATCTGATCCATTATCTAATTATAAAGATTATCTTAATTATGAGTGTCTTATATCCGTAGATGTCGAACGGTTATTCTCAAAATATATTTTTTTATATTTTTTCATACCTAACATACCTAATGCTGCAAACTTTTCAGCGATTTTGTTGTATTTTTGCTAGGTAAGTAAGTGGGTTATATAGTTAAATAAATAAATTAACATTACTCTTTCTCGATATATATTTGCGTTAAACCCTAATGAGTAATAAAATAATCTAATATTATAATGTATGCATATATGAAACTTAGTACTGTCCTGACGTACAGACAAAAGTGGCCCACCCGAATTATAACTTTGTCAAGCGAATAATATCATATTTTTGATACAATTACAAAGTTCTGTGTATAAATTTTTCAATTCGCAGGATTAATTTAATTTTATTTGCAACATTTCAGACGCGTATTCCGTACCTGCGAAGGGGACACGTAAAACATGTGCCCCCCTCGGGTAAAATACTTAAAGCGCCCGCTTAATATTTAAATATATTCTCGTCGATTCACTTTCACTCATATAACACACCCAGGAGTTAGTCGTGTATTGTCGCGGCTACGTTTTAATTTTTAATGATATTCTCTTCTTTCGTGAAACGTTGTTGGTTGTAGTAGTAACTGAGGTGGTGGTAATCATTGTCGCCGCTTAAATATGCAACAGAGAATGGAAGTAAATAAAAGATGTGATCTGCCTCGTAATGTTAGAATAGATGTTTATGCATCAAGTAGCAGCTAAACAGAATAATATCCGAAGTTACAGAAAATTCCTTTTTTTCTGGAGTAGAAATATTGTTGAAAGCATGAATATGGACAACTCTCATTGGAAACTGTATTCTTTGTGGCTCTGTTTAATTAGTTTTGTGTAAACATATTGAGCTGGTTTCAAGATCTTGCCAAAGAATTATTTCGGATAGAATTGCAGTGCAATATAGAGGTAAACTGGAAAATTGTGAGCCTTGCTGTTAGACACGAACCGGCACTGGCGGTGTGTATTTTATATACATATTCGGTTGTTGAAGTTATTTTCTATTCAGCCTGATTTTGTGAAAAAAAGAAAAATATAAAAATATTGCACTGATTTAATCTGTTTTTTTTTTTATAATGATGTAGACGACAATGGTCCAGAATGGTATAGGTTACAAGGCAGCATCAAGACAATACGAAGTTCCATTAATGTCTTTGAAATGAAGAACTAGAAATTAAAACAAGGAGGCTGTGGACTCTTCCAAGTCCATTGGAAGACATAGCTGTTTACTTCCTCGAAATGTTGAAATGGAATTAAAGAAGTATATGTTAGATGGAAAGTCGATTTTTATGGATATTTCGAAATTTATGGATAGAAATTCAGGCTTATCGATTCGAGTTTCAGAAACAACTTCAGCTGCCAGACAGAAGGTTTCAATAAATTAGCCATTGAAAATTGTTTAAATGCCTAGAGCAGCGCATATGATAATTTAAATGTGGTTCCATCACAATGCAAATGAGACAGGTATGTCATGTTCCTACTAATATTGTGGTTTGTAAAAGGAAGAAACAAGTTGGAGCCGTAACGAACACAGAAAGAAAAAAACGCATGTGTGTATACAGCAGGACATTATACTCTGCCGTTTATAAATTTTCTTCGTCAACGAACGAAGACTGAACTTCAAGATGGAGCACCTCCGGGATCGTTTGTTACTTGTCAAGAAACTGGATGGATCAGTAGCGATTTATTTGTCCGTAAAAAATAAAGTGATTCTTTTAGTAGACGGCCCTACCAGCCCCAATAGTACTGCAACGATAGAATTTTGCCGTGAAGATGGAATTATCTTGATGTGTTTTCCTCCTCATTGCAGCCATCGAATTCAACCCCTTGATGTTGCAATTTTAGAAAATGCGTGGAAGAACAGTGGTTTTCAACGTACAGGAATATAGCCCTTTAACAAAGATATATTTCACGTTCATTTGTTTATTCCATTAGCAGCGACTGATATTCCCTTGGACTCCACTGTTTCTGAACGCGAAGAAAATAACAGACAACCAAGCAAAATGGTATCTGATTCCAAGAGAAGTGATCATCGTGATAGCATTGTAGAACCTCAATCCTCTACTTACTGCAAACCAAGTTTGAGAGAATCGCTTTTGGGAAATTCATTGCCCGAAGAAGATTCAGACGAAGATATTGCACTTTCTGAACTGATATCAAAAACTCTACAAGTAACTGCCCAGATTTCACCACACTACATTAATCCAACTCTACGCATTGCTATGAACGCCACTATAAAACCTAATCAAAGAAAACCAAGAAATAAAACAGCAGCAGCCATTTTATCGTCCTCTCCATATTATAACGAACTAAAAAATGCTATTCCTGAAATAAATTACGAAAACAACACCTAAAAAGTGGCCAAGAAAGATCTCTACCAAAAATATAATGATGTGACTTGTTTGATGCGCAACGAAAAATTTTTGTCATCCAAATCCAGAGAGAAATTTTTACGAATTTTATGTTTGCGATTTTTGTAAAAGTTAAGAATATAGTAGCAGCTGAAGTAAATATTTACTTCTGCTTTGAATACTTTTTCTGTGTATTTAACAGCATCAAATGCAACTGAATTGGGAAAATATGAATTGCTCTGTTTGACAAATTTTGTAAAACTAGGATAATTACTTGAACTAATACAATAATCATGGTCATCATCATCATTATGTCATTTTTATGTTATACGTTCTGAATAAAATTAATACTCACTTGTGACAATTTAAGTTTTCAGCAGGTGATCATTCGCTTGCAACATTTAGCCATTTGAAATAATAAAAAGGAAAACAGCAAAAATATAGACGTTTAGCAAAATGACACGTTTACGACAATTAGTGCAACGGAAACAGCTAACCTTCTTTCAACTTCTCACTTTGTCTAACAGTTGGGTTCGTACTGCGATTAAGCGAGGTCATTCCAGTTGTGCTTTCATTTCAAAGCAGAATTGTCAAGATTTGAAATAATACAAATCTAGGAATTGAAAATTGAATAAGTTATTAAATTTAATACAGAACTTTTTGATTTGCGATATTAGTCTTAAATAGCTAAATATCTGAATCATACTAAGTAAAGCCTAGTTTTTCGCTCTCTTAATTAATTAAAAAATTACTACGTAAAATCAGGTCTCTACATATATTTATAAACAGTGATTTCGTTAAATCATAATGGGGAAAATCCAATATAGCAATTTATTATAGATCATCGAGCATAAAAAATAATTAATAAACCACACCTCCTATCTTCATACACACATTTAAAATATATTCCATCATTCTTTTTCGAAGAAAACTACTTAATCAGTTTCTTTTAAACTCGAATGTAATTCGACATGCCAATGCAATAAAACCTGATGCTAACCTAGCATAGTATAACACCTTTACTCCATGCACGATCGCCGCAGCATTGTCCATCTTCAAGGAGGACCACTTTTGCGTTTCTATACCTACATAATGGATTGCCTCGGGGGTTCAATCTTAGTGAAATAAAAATTATTTTTACCGTTGCTCGCGATTTCTAGTAAACCGCGCCATATCTTAAACGTTTTGATGATCATTGTGTCACGGGTTTAACGGAACAAAATGAAAACGTTATCTCAACATGGCTTATTGAAGTTTAAAATAAAATAAGATGCACAAACGCTTTTCTATGAATAAAAAACAATTAACTGTTTGAATAATAACATAGTGCTTTATCTGTGATTTGGATATTGGAAAAAAAAAACAAAGCAGCTCCTTTCTTAACTGTTGTATTTTCCGCGGATATAAGTTAATACGCCAACGTTTTAGGAATATTTTGTGTAAATCTAAAGATATTTTGCCACAATTACAGTAAATATTGAGGACGATAGCTTTAAAAATATTAAATTTTCTCATCAAGCATCGCAAGCAAACAAAACTAGTATTAAAACAGTTGACACCCATGTGTAAAATAAACTTCAACATCGTGTCTTCAAACCAATACCGGGTAATGCCGAAGAACCTTATTAAATTAGTTAGTAAGCATTCCGACAGGATATTAAAACGTTTGAGCACTTCATTAGCGCATCTCCGGACAACAGATCGAAATGGACGGCTTATATTTGCAGTTGGAGGTTTCAAGAAAGCTTCGTCACTTTAATTTGTTTTCTAGAGAAGGTTTCCAGTGTGAATTGTCAATATGCGATACAAGATTCTTGAAACTTATCCTTCTCACATTAATTTTAATTTAAAATTTTCAATAACATCATAATATCAAGCAAAAATTACGGCTCTTCATCGCCATTTGAAGGCTGTCCAAAACAAATTACAATACTGTTATGTGCGAAGACGGTAAGCACTTGTAAACGGTACTGGATTTCATACAGTCAAAAAAAACGGTAATTACGTCGTGACTTAAAGTAATGATATGATATTAATATGCTTTTAAATAAGGACATTGCTTACTCACTATTGGTAGATATACCTTGGTAGATATACGGAGTCGAGTATTTTTTGAAAGTAACAGTAAATTTTGGCATTTATGGAAAGTTCACCATAGCAGGTATTCGTTTTTGGAGGTCAAGCGTTTGCGAAGATATTAATGGATGTATTAATTATTTAAATGTAATACATTGAGAAAATTCATGCCCTAAAGATATGGTTGATAATTTTGTAACAAATTTAAAGTTATGTAATTATTAATCAACAAAATCAAATTATTTTTTATTTTAAAGGAAGTCTCTTTTAAATTTTGGTATTTGTATGTTACAATATCACAAATAAAATTAACAACTTGGAAAGAAATCAAAAAAAATCTATGGATACTTTTGTCTTCAACGATCAAACAGTTTGCATTGCTAATCAACATAAACTATTGGATGATTAATCTTGCATAAGACAGATATTACTAGGATTCAAAAGTCATCTTTCATAGACATGTCAATTGTATTAAATTAAATTTCACTTACCTTTTCAGTAGTTGGTTCTGAAAGTGTTTGCCTTCAAATGTTCCCTGATGGTCCCAAGGTCTTAATTTCTAAAGTGAAGTTACAAAAGCTCAATAGGTTTCTTTGTAGAGTTCCGCAGTAAGCAGATCCCTTTTCTTGTTGTTCACGTAGCCACACCAGTTTGAACAATTTGTAGCGAAATGAGTTTGTTAATTTAATCATATGTACTTGTTTCGGAGAATTTATCTTATAATATTAATACTGCGCGCTTAGTAGGCCCATGTGGTTTGGGTAATTAACGTCCTCCATTTGTTTTTTCGTCGCTTTTTCCTTCCCTGAAGAAAAATTTTTGGTGAAATTAATTAAGCTCAAATATATGTTGTATTTAAATATGGGACAAGAACAGATCTAATATAAATTCGTTGCTAAACATTTGTATTCAAATTAAATCAAATAAGAGATCAATTTTACCATAACATTTATTTATTTTAAATACGTTTTTTGTACCAATTTAACTGTAATTTATGATTGTTTTAAATGCATCTTATGTGTTAATTTAACAATAGTTGCTATTTTCTTTAGATACGCTTTATGCCAATTTAATATATACTACGTAGGCATAGACTACGTGCGTTTATCACTGGTGACTTCTTCCAGGTTTCCCTGTATTAAAATTTCTGTCCGACATTTTGTCATTCTGGCAGTTTCTTCAGGATAACTGAGCTATTTTGAATGTAATAATATTGTTGTCCCAAAAATATAATATTGCAATTCCAAATATACATTTTATTTAGTGTTAATATAAATTGCTTAATAAATACTTTATTAAACCCTTTTTTTTCAGTGCAATTGTCCACGTTTACCTGTCTTGTGTCTTTTATAGTTTGTTCTTTCCATCTCATCCTTGGTCTTCTGCGTCCTTTTCTGTGTCCTATGCTACTCTCCAGTATTGTTCTTGATACTCCATTTTCATCCATTCTTACAATATGCCCTGTCCATTTTAACCTCTGGCCTCTCACCCCACGTATCCAGTTCAATAAATAACATCTTCAGCTCTTAATTATTAATTTGCTACACCCACACCTCACTTATTATTTTTTTATTTTTAGTGTCTTCATTTTCATCAAACCCAAACCCCATACCTCACACCTAAGTGTCACAATTAGCCGTATAAAACAGTAGTTTTAATTTTCTTGACACTGGCTGGCTGCTTATTAATTACTAAGCGCGTATAAGTAACGATTTTCTGCCACTATTCATTGGTGGTTTCCTGTTAAGTTTTTGTTTAATTCCGTTACTAAATTGCAGTAAGTGATGCTTTTACTGTATATATTTTAATGATTATACTCCATAAACTAAATACTTAAATAATTTACAATTACGCAAATAAGCTAGTAAAAAAGCCAAAACATCTACGAGTTTCATCAATTTCAATGCCAATTTTTTGGGCGTACCAACACAATCTGTACCTTTTGATCACACACAATATCATTAACTGGGCACAAGACAAAGATGTACATACATCGTGTTTTTTTATTGCAAAACCACAAAAATAAGATTAATATTTGCCTTAAGCTACCGTGAATCTTGTAGATATTTTTTAAATATTTATTTTATTTTTCAGTAACGTACTCTATTTGTTTTGCAAACAGCTTAATAATAGCAAAATATTCATTCTATTCTATTGTGTACTGCACCTAATAGATTGGCAATGTGGGACACTATTGAAAAATATTGCTGCTTTTACAGTGACATCATCGGGTATGTCAATGTATTCATCCACATCACACACGACAAATTTGTTCCGTATAAGAACCGTTGTTCAATACTTGCACACAGCTACGCATATTTACCGATTTCCAGTAATTTTTTCCACATTCATCAAATGGGACGGTGCATTTTAGGAGGTGGATAACGTTAATTCTAGGTTGGCCAGGCATACTAATGAATCGTTGAAAAGGTCGAAGACATCGTACATACGACTTCCTTGCAGACGTTTTGCCTCATGCATATTTATACTAACATAATAAGAATTGGTATTATACTATCCTTTCAGAAGAATACGGAAAGTTCAACGGATTTGATCAGCAAAGATACGCTGTTACGAATTCTATATCACTTCTTACTTCAATATTAGTCGATCGTGTATAAGTAAGGCCTGATTCATATAAGGCAACTTCCTCGTTTCATGGAAGAAATTCCAAACACTTTGTGCAAAGTATATCGACTTATTCTGGTTGACAAGATGCTTATCTAGACCTTTTACAAAAATCCGACAGGTTTTCTGTCCCCAAAAAGGTTGTGACCTTCAGTTTGTATTATCACAGAATTCTTGCGTGCCATGCAAGGTTATTAAAAATGGAGACTTTCATGGCCAAATCCTATGCGAATTTTTTTTAGGGTCTCATACTGGGTGATTCATTAATCTTGAAACTCCTAAATAGTTCAGAAACTATTTATTTAATTGAAAAAGTAGATAAATAATAGAAGTGTCTATTAATGTTTATATCCGTAAAAAAGTTTTCATCTGAAACTTTTCTAAAAATAAAAGTTATTTGTTAAAAAAATAAAAGTTATATCGAACAACGCAAAGGTTATTTGTTTTTGGTGGACAATAACATGCTTATTATAGATTTCTATTTGAAAAAATTAACTTTTGAACATTTGAAAGATATTGATGGCACTTCTAATATTAAACGTAGACCTTTTTCATATGATCTACATTTGTTTTCGATGGTTCGAATGGTTTTTGAGTTATTCCGTTGTTCTGTAATAGTAAAATTGTCGGTAGTACGAAACTAAAACTTTTTGATAATACAATAGACATCACAGAGTATCGCTCAAAAACATTCCAGCCTATACTGAGCGATTGATAAATAGCGAACCGTGCATTTACTTTATTATTTTAAACGAAACATCCTGATTATTATTAGGTTTTTGGTTTTTCCATCCAGAAATAAACCAATACAATGTTGGATTTCATGTCTATTTCTAATAGATTTCCAGATATTTCTCAATCGTCTAAATTTAGATTTATTTTCTTTAAAATATTCGATATTAGCGTAAATTTTTAGTCCTAACTAGACATGATATTAAAAAGCCTTTGAAATGTACAGCGTGTTCAGAATCAAACTACACAGTTTACCAAATTCAAACACCAAAAAATAACGTTTTTAAATAGCATCGTATATTTTTTTTGTATCTTCTGTACAGAAAATTTATATTTCTAACGTTTTTGTGTTATGATGAATATGTCTATAATTATTTACAGTTAAACGTGAGTTCTCCACTTAGACATTACGTCTAAGTGGTTTATACTACTAGTATTGTTTGGTTACCATGACAATAGTAAACAAAACATATTGAATGAGAATATCTAATTAAATTATACTCTAATCACTGAAAATATATTGCTATATTGACCTCTACAGAAATAGTCAGTCACTGCCATAGGATCTGCGAGGGTAGCAGACTTCGACTTCGTGGCTAGGCATATCAAGGGCAATTAATATAAATGAATATATTTAATGAACCAGCTATCACCAACCACTATGTGTATACAAGTTTCACTGTATCACAGCTCATCAGTACATCATCAAATATATTCATTGATATTAATTGCTCTTGGTAAATTACAGCTGCTACCTTCCACATAGGTGTACTGATGAGCTGTGTTAGAGCGAAACGCGTATACGTATAGTGGTTGGTGGTAGCTAGTTCATTAAATATATTTATTTATATTTAAACGTATTGACATTACGAAGACCTTTAATATCATGTCTATATACAAACGCGCAATCTAATTGCGTTAAAAATTACTCTAAACATTCTGGATTCTTTTAAGTAAATAGGGGTATCCACATTTAGGTGATTGAAAACAAATCTGATTAGTCATTGGTTCGTTACTCATTAATCACCCTGTAAATCCAGAAATATCAATAAATTATGACCTATCTTTTATAGAAAATATACATGTCACGTGAATTGATGTCAAACAAAAAATACCTTATTCTGTTCGTTAAGATTTCCTATTCATTTATTGATTTCATTTTTTTTTTCTATAATTATCAATGCAATAATGAAATGAGTCATTAATTTACATGTCACGATACCTCCTTGTTTCTTTCTTACTTCGCCATTCAAATAAAACCAATGTAACCTATCCCTACCTTTTCAAATTCTGTGTTTTTATACGAGATATAGAAGTTGCTCCTTGTTTAAAAAAAAATATCGGAGACTGCATTTTATCCGGGTATACGTCATCAGTATAATCACCAACCTGAATTTGCATGTTTTTTGAGTATTTTTTGTTTATCGGATTTCATCCTCGAATAACATTAGTCACACAGATATTTCTTTGAGATGAAAAAAAGAGGATGTCGATCTAATTTTGGACGGTTAAACAGGATCTTTGCGTGAATCAGAGTGTTTAATGAGATATATATGTATGTACAACGAAATATACTAGGTACGTATAAGCTTAAAGCAATTGTATTCCGTATTCCATTGAAGTGAATAATGTTTCATTCAAGGATAATTATTTATTATATTAAATTAAAACGTGTTTATGGTGTTGCCTTCGTCGTAATTCCTATCTATAGAATGTCGGTGCAGTAGTATATACGTTATCGACCGCCATGATCTAATTTTTTTTTTATTTTGGAGATGTATTATTTAAAATCTGGCGCTAAATCAACGGCCACAATGTTTTTTGTGTAAAAAAAAAAATAAACGCTTTAACACTAAGCATTGTTAGATTAAATTAAATTAGATTAATTCACGAGGTGGTTCCTGACTCATCCCACTGCGACTTCTTCAGATCTATTTTGGCTACTCTGTCATTAGATTAATTACGTTTTTTCTTTTGGATGGCTTTCAGCTTTTGCCCATTTCTGAGAGCCTGGCAGAATCTACATGCAGTTTCCATTCTCAGGCCTATGTTGTTTATGTGTTTCTTGTGCATGTAGTGTCCTGTTATTATGCTCATTTAGTAAATCCGCTGTATGTATAGGTCTGTGTCCCATTAAAAATTACTTGGCCTATCTCTTGCACCAGTCTTGAGATTTCTTAGTTGCTTTGACTACCGTATATGCTGTTTCTATAGAGTGCGTTAGGCTGTTGTCAGCAGTGGACGAGCCTGCCTTGACATTCCCTCCGTGTTCTGGTACCTAGACCAGGGTGACCAGAGTTCGGCTTCTCGGCCTGTTGAAGCCATTCATGCAGTTCCACACCAGTATCGACTTCACCTATGTGGAATCTAGTGCTTTTGTTACTGCTTGACTGTCTGGATAGATGGCAATAGATCGATAATTCTTAATAATAAACTTCTTGCTTGTCTTCAATATACCCCAGCACTGCTGATATTTCGGCTTGAAATATTGTGGCGCGTTAAATTAAGTGATTAGTGATTTGGATATTTTTGATGTTATCGCACAAACTCCGGCTCCGACTCTAGTCTCTGTTTTTGAGTCATCTGCGTACCAGATAGATTCTGAGACTGACGGTGTTACTGAGACTGCTTCTTATCGGCCCCGTCTTAAGTTCCTTTAACAGTTTCTGATGATTTGCACCGTGCGATCTGATCATAGAAGATTAACCATTCGTTAGTCTGTAGTTTATAAGCCTGACCTCTTCTCTAATGTGTACATATTGTGGTTCCAGGTTAAGGATAAGCTTCAGAACAGCTATCGATGTGGTTTGATTAACCGCAGCATCATTTTTGTGCTTAATCCCACGTTTCTTCACATAGCCGTCTACAACTGCCTAAGGCAACAGTAGATTAATTGATGGTTTTATTTATGTGAGAGTTTCATGTAAGTTTTCGATCGAAGCATACACCAAGGTATTTCGTTTCTTCGACAAATGGAATCTCCGCTTCTCCGAGCATAATGGGTTTTAAACTTTGAATTATGCGTTACGATATAAAAATACGATGATTTGTATTTTTGGCCATTTAAGGCTTTTTGCATTCTTCTATTGCTAAGTCGTCAGCGTATCCTACGCAACGGAGGCCTTCTTTGGAAGCTTTGTTTTCAAATCGTCGACGAGAGACACCTGTAGAAAGGGTGACAGTACACGTCCCTCCTGTCCTTACTTTTGATATTAGCCTTCACAAGAGACGCAACTATTCGTCGTGAAGGTTCCCTCTTTTTCTTGATTGCCTTCACTAAGGAATTTGTGGTGGCATTGCTAAAGGCCCTCTCAATATCCACGAAAGCAATCATTGCCATCTTAAGTTCAATTTGCAAAAGTACTAGAATTACCAAATCCAATATCTGAAAAAGTAAAATACCGACTACTGACACTTCGCAAAATGCCTCCAGCACTAGTAAAATTGCCACAAGTACTTCGCACAAGGGTTCCAACTAAAGTAACCGAAATACTGAAAGTAGAGCTTCAGTAAAAAAAATGACTGGTTTAAATAGAATAGATTTTGCACATTTAAAATGGTAAAACGCTAAAATATTTGAGATCGGGTCTTGATCAAAGACTTACCTGACAAGACCACGTCAAACAAATAACGATGAAGTACGCCCAGGAGAGGTTCCTTATGATAAAACCATGAAACATTCCCTTAAAAATAAAATTTATAGTTCCTTTAATCAACAATGGGCTTCCTACATTTAATACATCTCTGAGTAAAATAAAATTCATACAAGTTGATTTCAAGTACGGCTATTTCAATTAACATGCAATATATAAGTATTTTTGGGAATTTACATACATAAGTATCACGATCTTGTGTATTAAATATAAAAAATACATTTTATGAACATCAGCATTAATTTCCCTATTTCCTAATTTCCCAGTTAATTTCCCTAACACTTACCACTGGATTTATTTAACGAACCAGTCTAATAATAGCGTTCTTATTCATGATAGAATTGCAGAAAGTAAAAGAAGAAAATGACTTCATTTAGCTAATGAAACCATGCAGTAACGTGAAATCTTGGCTAGGCTTGCTAGATCGCGAGCAGAATATTGAAGAAGAGCACATATGCGTTTCGCATCTTTATTGGCGAACTAAGTGAACGGCGTATTATACATATGCACACAAGAATCACTCTTAGTTTTCCTTTCTTGAATAAAAAAATAACAAATTAAGGTATGTATGATGATCTTTTACAGTGAAATAATATATTTCAGGATAACATGAAATACATAGAATCGATTGTTGTACTGTCTTTTGCTTGTTGACTGTAAACGAGAAAGGTAGATTTTTGCGAAACTCAGTAAGCCTTGTAGATGATAAACCGTATTAAGGATTAACAAATTGCTTTTCAAAAATTCAGTTGAATAATGAGGTTTGTAAAATTAGGCTTTATTTAGATTTTGGTTCCGAAGATATGAGGATTATCTTCACAGGGCATAATCTATGTTTAATTTAACAACGCGCAGAAAAAAATCTAGAATATCGATGACGCGAACAATTTGTGGCAATTAGTGCAACAATATTGTGGGAAACAAGAGTGACACAAAACTTGTAACGTTTACTGTCATAAACTTGCACATTTTTCAACAATTGTATGTATCGTAGTTATTGAAATGCTAATATAACGAATTTTCGCAGTTACTACGTTAGATTGTTGAACGTTGTTGCAATTATCTTCACATGACGTTCTTCTCGAATTTTCTAGTAATTTTAATTCTACTTGTGTTGTGTTACTTCATAAAATAATTGCACAACTAAACCTTTAAAATTACGTGTCACTATTGAATCTTCTAGTTTGATACACTTTTTTGGAAGATAGAAAAAAGAATTTTACTGCATTCTTTCGCGAAACCATCGTCCTTTACTAGATTTAAATTTCGTTCGAAATGTAATTCTTTCGCATTTGTGAGAACGCGGACCGCATTGGCCGATCTGTGCCAACTGGCAACCTTAAGAACTTACCAGTCTCGTTACCTTCGGTATCTTGGTTACGTAACTCCTTACAGCATTTCTGCATCTTCTCGATTGGAAAGAAGATGTGGCGGTATGTATTACGCGACCTATTCTGAGTGAAAGTGACGGAAAGATAAGCCCGCAGAAATAAATGCATAGTTAACTAAGTTTGAGCCATAATCTCCCACTTACATATCTGCATATGTATGCATCAGTAAAGGAGATGTTAAATTTTATAAATGCTCTAATCAGATTTCCTTTAGTTTTCTCTTTTCGCTTTTATCTATTTCGGCTTACAATTAGTAGAGTCTTTAAAAATACTTGCCACAGTCGTAATAATGTACGAACAGCCGATAATCTTTATAATGGTGTTTGTAGCTGCTTGACTGCGAATAAAACGACATCATTATTATTGACGTAGAATTTGTCGAAATGGTTGCAAACATCTCTGTAAGGGCTGCAACAACTTAATTAGTCAGAAAATTAATTAAATTAATAATGAAGTTTAACTACCGCCTCACCACTATGTACGGACCTGCTTTTCGCCGTATTACGGCTCATCAATGCACATTTGTGGAAGGTGGTAGTCAATCGACTAATTATAGTATAAATATGGATGAAGTAGAAAGATATATGGATCGAATTAAAGATGTCTTAATCACATAATTTGTTGAAATATTTACAAATGATCTCTACCACTGCGACCGGGGATTGACGACAATTAATCGATTGACCTTCTACAGATATGCACTGTTGAGCCATAATACAGCGAAACGCCCGTCTGTACATGGTGGTTGTATTTGTTATTATTAACATCTACAGGATTAGATCAATATTTTTGAAAATTTGTACAAATTTAGGTGCACTTAGCGTAGGGTGATATCAATATAAGAAAGAATTGCATCAATTTCCCACAAGCAAAAATACTTGTCGTATAATCAGAATATTTTCCTTATTTTCCTTATTTCAGTATTATATATTAATATACGACACTGCCAAGGACTAATTCCTTAGTGATTGGTAATATAATAATATAATAATATTTTACGAATACTGCCACACCTAACATTGTAGTGGAAATCATAGTGTAATTATTGTGATCTTATTCATACTTGTAATTGCAGGCAGAAGTATTGCATACAGGATTGGAAAGTAGAAATATTTGCAGTTGTTGGTTGGTACCATTTTGATGTTTTCAACGGAATGTTTATTCGAAACACTTTGTATTGCTCGAAAAAAAAAAGAGTAGTAGTGACGTATTCTGACTAATTCAACAAATTATCTACAATTGATTTAGTAATCTTTCATTATTTATAAAATTAGCAAATTACATTTGTTTAACGTGTCTATAACATGAAATTAGTTAATGCGAAATTACCAAAAATAATTGGGTATATCCGGTAAAGGTACTTTTGTTTCCCAAACAGGCTTATATTGTTTATTGAAAATTGATTTTTAACACCAAGTAACCTTGATCCGTCTGGAAAACAAATACTAAGCGATTGTAAAAAAAACTTATCCAATTAGCCGTGATAATTAGGCATATACCGTGCACGACAAATTGGGAACTATGAAACTGAGTACACTATCTTCACATTTCGATGCTCATCATCGGTAATCTCGATTACTAGAAGATATAAAGCAACAAGTAAATGGGGACGTTCTGCAAAATTCAATACTCGCCACAAATTCAGATTTCCACACGAATACTTTGGAATGAGAAATGCTTTAGCCATTACAAATGAAGGAGACGTAAGAACAATTTTTGGCGCTTTATGGAAATGAAGTAGATTTAGTTATCAATCGACTTGTCACCGGAGGTGAAACCTGGATCCATCATTTTGACCCTGAATCAAAACAAGCAACAGTGCAGTGGCATATTAAGGGCTCCAGCCTTCCCAAGAAATTGAAAGTCACTTCTTCTGCAGGAAAATTGCGGGGTTTTAATAATTGATCGTCTAAATGAGGATAGTGTGGCAACAGGAGAGTATTACGCAAGTTTAATGTATCGCCTTAGAGATTCTATTAAAGTGAGAAAGCGCCGAAAACTGATGCAAGGTGTTCTATTGCTCCACAACAATGCACCAGTCCGTAAGTCAAGACAAAGCTGATATTAAAACATTTTTTTTTGTCTTGTTGAAATCTTTTATTTGCTTATTTACCACCATCCATAGCCATCTTCAAATAATGTGAAATGAAGAGACAAATAATTTAAAAATCGTTTAAATAAAATATCAAGTGTGTATCATTTTAAAGGTAATTTTATATGCTTTTTAGCAGTGTAAAAATATATAGGGTGTTCCATATAAAAAAACACAAGTCTTGATAATATCTCAAAAAATAGGAATTTAAAAAAAGAAAAAATTAGAGCAGAGGATTCTGCGCCCTTTTATATAAATCAAGCATTTTCACAAATAAAAAAGTTACGAAGGTTTTTAAAAAGTGCACATTTTAAGAAAACGCTCTGTATCTCTTATATTAACGAATATATAAAAATAGGGATTTCACCAATCGATTTCTCTTTAAAATCGAGCTCCAGAAGCTTCGGTCAGTTTTTGTCTAATTCGTTTAGAAATATAAGTTCCCCATTAAAAGTATCGAATTTGGCCCACCTTGTACATCGCAATACTTATTTCTTAGCTCACGGTATATGTTTTACAAATAAAATGGTGTAGCGAATCTGTAATGTGACCATTGTGATCTTGGTAAATTATGAAGTGTTCTTGAACGTACTTCTCCAATCAGAGAGGCGTGAGACAAACTTCAAAGCAAATGCTTCTGGTTTAATAGGAGTTCTGAATTTACATTTCAAGAGGAAGAAAACCAGCGATGGGTTATACAAGTGGCTCTCAATCTCTGTGGTTTAGGTGAAGTCTCGGGAGAATTCTGTGGGAATGTCGCAACTAAAGTGGAATTCAAGATATTTTCATTTTCATTTAATATCCAAGCGACAAACGCATTCAAGGAAGAATCTAATCTCATCTGCCTACCATGTACGCTAGAATGTCTATTTTTAGAAGTAATCAGAGAATTCTTTGATTGATGGGAGGGGGGTATCTGACCTCCTTAACTGATTAGAATCTAGATGGAAAAGCCAATATATTCATCAATTAATGAATATTAGACAGATAAGGACCCGTCTACCAAGATATTGCAATATATCTGCTCGCATCCAAGACCTAGATAGTTGATAGTCTCGTATAGTGTGGTATAGTTGCTCGTCCGGCTAACGGATATCATAAGCTTGAATCCTGCTGGAAATTTCACTTCATTCATTAAATTTAATTACGTCGGTAAAAGCAATGAAAAACCGATTTTTCAACAACAGCGCATTTCTTATTGGTGAACAAGGATAAGTTGGATTTCTCCTAGTGGTCAATGAAACACATCGATCTTGTTGGAACTGTTGCGGTTCGTTGTCTATCTATACGAGATTTTTCTTCAACAGATATGGTTTACTGACTTCTACTTCTCGCACTTTGTAGTACACTTATCTGTGCGCCAACATCATTTTGTCGAAGATTAGCTTGTATCATTTCAATTACCTTATTAGCGTCATTGCTAGGTAAATGTGCCCTCTGTGACAAAGACGCAACTATTTTGTCAAACACAACAATATGAAAACAAAATATCGTATAAAATGAGAAGTAAACTTATATATACCGTATGAACAACATTTTATGGTTCTATATCTATAAAATACCAATATCCTTATATTGAAATTTAGTAGTAGTGAACACTTGGGCTTCTTGAAAGGGGTTCATAACCAAAAGAATTTGAGAACTGCTGAGTTAAACGAATGAGGCTGATAGAATTATCTTATATAAATCGGCTTTACAAATATGTTCTTTCTTTAAGAAAACCAGATATGGTAATTTAAAGTTAATTAGAGACATTTATGTAAAAATATGGACTAACCCGTTTAATCTACATTCCTATGTTTGTACAATCAAACAAAACTTTCGTTTTTCTTGGTTTACACATTCCTCTAACCGACAACAATATCTTTTTCATTATCACCACTATACTTAAGTTATATCATCGATACGAACCTTAATTAAGTAACTGGGAAAAGGTGAAAGTGAAATGTTTTTCGTAGATTTTTGCGCATCAATATTGATTTAGTCATTGTTGACTCGTATGGTCCCGTAAAACTGGTACTATTAACTATAGATAACCGCTATAATTTCGGTTTGTAGTTTATGAGGTTTGTCGCATATTTTCGGCCAAAATATTGCAGTGGTCGACCTTGGTGTTGCGGTACAAAACCGGCATTCCAATTATATTCGTCCATGTATCAGGACCGTTTTTAGCGTAAATTTGAAGGTATTTATTGGATGTATGTAGGCGGGAACAACAAGAAAAAACTAGTAATATGGATAAAAAATTGATTTATTTTGTTACAGTAGAAGTATTGCAATCCTCTTTTATTTTGAGTACATCTATCTTCTTTGATGAACGATAATTACGAAATTTAACATTGCTATCTTATTTAATCTTAAAATTACTTCCTCAATTGAACTATAATATCGAAAACTTCACGTTATGCATATGTTGAAAAAAAAAAAAACATTCTGACGGTGACAAAATCCAATATGATAAGAAATAAGGTTTATGATGGCCAGAAGATCGAAAGTGATCTTGAGAATGGGTTTTTGTTTTTCTTTGCAAGGCCAAATAAAAATGCTAGAGGCAAAGGAAGGAAATGATCTATTTCGGTTTTTTTCTTAATCTCGAACGTCATTTGTCACGGGTCCATTTTCTCTTCAGATTCATAACAAATATAAAGCTCAGTAACTGTCAAATTTAAACCTATCCTCTATTTCCAATAATAAGCGAGATCACCATGATGAGGATTGAAAATGAAGCAGTAATTTGATTTGTCGGAAACAGAAAACCAAGTTGATTTTGGCTAATGTATCAAAGGAGTTAATCTAGGTTATATGCACCATGTTTCAAAAAGTCTAAAAAATCTACACACTAATCTTAAAGGAAACACCTCAAATTTAAAATTTTCTGCATTAGTAACATTGCAAGAATTAAGCAGACAATTGATCTACCCATCTTTTCACATCTAAAGGATCAGATTTAATCTAGAAATCTTCTTGTCCGATTCCATTTCCTAAGCACTGTATCAAATTAAAAAAAATTGATATTTAACATTTTTTTTCTGAGTTGCTACCTAAAGATTTTTAAATTGTTTTTTTTAAACAAATTCGAGAGACAAGAAAAGACAATAACAATATCTACTATTATTAAACAGAAGCGTATGGTACAGTTTCCTATTGAAATTAAAAAGACTATCGAAATGGTATCAGATGAACTAGTTCAGTTGCAACAGTTCCTATTGTATTCTGTCTATAATAACTTCACATCAGATACGTTCTTGAGATTTTACTTTTTCTTTTTTAAGTGAAAAGAAATGTGTTCCACGTATTTAACCTAATTTTTCGTATTTTTTTTTGTCAATTTGCGATGCTTTAATTTGTACAGTTTCAAAAAATAAATATATAATCCACGTTTTTGCATGCAAGGTTGTAATCTAAAAATATTGTCTGTCCTTTTCTTTTGCTGAGCGTTTCTACTTAATTTATTTTTATATAGTCATCTTTAACCTGATCTAAAGCCATATATTGAACCTGTTTATCTGCTACAGTTGACCACGTATAAGATTAACGATTTTATACGAAGTCTTGTATCAACAAAAGTGATACTACCCACCTTCGCAAGATATTATGCAAATTAGGAATGGTATTTAAAGGATATTGTCAATTTTCCTTTGGGTGGTAATGTGCATTTTTATTTGTTGAGATCTTCCACGAAAAAGATACTGTCGTAATTTAGATGAAACTGCGTCTAATGAGATGGTTTTCATATTGGGTGGGTTTATTTTGTGAGTCAGTATGAATAGTCTGAATGTTGGTGATTTAGTTCGTTGTATTTTAACGAAAAGGTTTTCAAGACTTTACATTTATAATTCGAAGATAATCCTAAAATAGGACATGGTAATCTTTAAGGAATGGAAGTCCTTTAAAACAGACTTTTTAGCAATAAAAATATCCCTCTCATCGAACAAAATGGTAATTTCATCTTTACTTATTTTCTGAACAAACTTAATTTAATATTCTTCTAAAAATAATGATTGGGTATACTTGTCAAAACGCGTTTGGCGTAATCAGTTAAAATTAAATGATTTAGAATGCTTCAACAAGCAAGATCTTCTCATAAAAACTATTTCCAGCGCATTCCATCGGTCTAATTCCATCCAAGCATGTAACATGCAAGGTTCTCTTGGTGCAATTTTCTCTTGATTCGCTCTTATACTCATTGAAAGCCCATATTTTACCATATACGACGCGTTACCGCAATAATAATCGTTATTATTGTAACATTATTAGAAAATTGGTTCATGTTTTCGGGGCAGTGGCCGAGGAATGCAGATGGCGTGAAGGAATTGGATCAAGGTGGTCTTGATGGACGGCGTTTGGGCGCGGTAGAACTACACCAATGTCGTGTCGTTGTTGCACACGCACTAGGAAATGGTCTCCGAAGAACTCTATAAGTGAAATAGTAAGGATGGCGCGACTAAACGTTATATTACTCGCGGAAAACGCCTACCTTTTCACGGATAATGGAATGGGTTATTTGTAGGATTTCTAAGTCGGTGGAAGGTTTTACAAAAAGAGTGTCATGGTAAAATTATAGATTGAATATGGATCTTATACGTAGTGCATAACTTCGTTAAAGAGATAGAGAACGAATACATATCATTACCTTGACGATGTCGCGAAAGAAAATATACTAGATGATGCAAAAACATTATTTAGAAGATAATAATACTTTGAGAGATAGACGGAAATGAAGTATGAGTTGTGCATTTGTTTTTCTTTTGTATTTTTCAAAATAGATAGACCAATAAAATGGGTTTAAGTTTTGGATGGTCTAGGCGAAAATCTACGGGTTATTTTCTCCAACTTGCGAAACCAACGTCAGTAAAAAAAAAGAAACAACCTTGTAGGGGCTCGTACTTCCTATACCGATGACCATTTATTTCCCCTCTACTGATAAAGATAAATGGACTTTTTATTTAATCACTAGTTCGTGAAGAAATGGGATGGGGACATGGAGACGAATCAGATTTATGTATTAAACGACTTGTTATCGAATATAAAACCTGGATGTATCACTATGACCCTAAGCCAAAAAAAGAATCAATGCAGTGGCATATTAAGGCGTTCAACTCTCCCAAGAAGTTTAAAAATACTCCTTCTGCGGGAAAAATAAAGGCGAGTTTTTAGAGCTTTTGATACCTTCGTATCCCTTTGTTGAGAAATCCCCTTGGTACTACGTATCGGTGGTAGTTAGTTAAACTAACGCCTAAACCAATTCCGATTTCTTTTATTTTCCGACCATCTGTACCATGTCAAAGATTGTTTTTAAGTTGGGGTTCATCGTTTCCTCACTTCAGTGACCAGCTTAGAATATCCTTTCAATTATTTTTGGAAATCCTATGTATGTGTTTTTGAAGATATACGTTTGTTTTTTAATTCATTTTAATTATCCATCGCTACTCTGATTGTTATCATAAATTTCATTTAAATCAGTTTTTGAGGCCAGATTTTTGTAGATACTTCATATGAAGTAAAAATCGTCAAGACAATGTTATTTTTAGTATTCACGCGATGGCTTGTGTTCTTTCTCACCACGTTTTAACACTTCCAAAACACGTTTATTGCGATGGTTTACGAAACTAAGATAAAAATCGATAAAAATTCATGGAAAGTCGCGATTTTACACTTTTATTTTTATCCGATCAAACAAATGAAAGCAAGTACCTTATCAAAATTCACCGAACATTTTGGATATTTTGTGCGTACTCTACAGTAATTTCTCGAAAATCATGAATATACGAGTTGAATAGCATTAAAAGAAAGGGTATAGTGCATATATGTGATATAGAGAATATAAAATATGCCTATGTAGTATGTAGTATGTAGAGAGTTCTCTTCATCGATTCAAGCGGTATAACTCACGGTTGTAGAAGCGAAGAACTTGCAACAAGCAGCAAGGAGAAGGTGCTACGCGTATATACGGGGTGTTGGGGGGGACCCATTTCATACGATAGGTATAAATCAAGGAGGCCGTAAGAAAATCGTCCAGTTAGACGTTTACAAGTGAGCCAAAAATTACAATGAAGACCGTTGCGTGTTGCGTTCTCGTGCTCAGTGCACTTTGCCTTTCTGGTACGTAAAAAAAAACATCTACAACATTACTCATCATATCATCATCCCCCCAAAAAAGAAGCGCCACTCTTTTTTCAAAACGTGTTATCCCTTGATTCTATACTGCGAAATAGTGAAAAAAAATCGCGAATAAAAAAGTGTTATATATTCAACAAGTGGTATTTCTTCTAATTTTTGATCGAAGTGGTGTTTTCCCTGCATAAAAATTTGGATTACTCAGTGATAGAAATGGATATTTGCCCTTTTGTTCTATTTCCTACGTGAAACAAAGGAAGTGCGATCTTAGATGTTAAAATCTGATGATGACGTTTAAGTATGAAACGTCAAAAAGTGTTTAAGAATGTTTTATTTTGTTTAAAAAGTATCGATCGCAGTTTCTTGTTTCCAGATATACAATTCTTTTTTTTTTGTTCATAAGAACTAAGTTATCTCAATCCATCTAATACATCACATCCAAGATGTTGAAATCATATTTGCATATTATTTTATTATTATTATTTTTGATTTGCAATTAAAATAATTTAGCATTAATGTCCTTTAGATCATTTGCGCTTTAACTTTGACATTTAGCAAACGTCAAATTTATATGCAGGTAATTCACTCCCTCTACCGGTAACTTTTATAACTTTCTGAAGTTTATACAAATACTTTTACTTAAAAATTTATTCTTAATTAAAAACAATTAATCCCTTTCATTCGCTCGGTGTATTTGTTTTAAGTAATTCCCATTACACAATAATTGAAATTCTCATTATTTTCTATTATTATATACCTTCACCGAAGATAATTAAGCACGACTTTGCTATTTATATATTTTTTTAAACTTATATAACGGACTCGTAATCATTTTCGGTGTACCGGTAACACTTTGACATTTACAACACGTAAAACATGATTCAAACTAATCGTTTTAGAGATAAGTTTAATATTCAATATTCAATTCTTTCTATAAGATTGCCTAGCCCAGATGCAGCAATAAACAGGATAAGTTATTTAAAGAAATTTTATGAATAATAAACAGCCTCATACGTTGTACTTACTTACATTCTTTCTTGCATAAATGCTTAAGAAATCAAGGTCGAGCCCGTTACACAGTTGCTTAGACGTCATTGTAATTTGAAAAATGTTGTAACTGGAATAGTTACTGTTAGTATTAATTGTCAGCTTGTACTTAACATGGTTTTACGCTGTTCCTACGTGTAAAATCAAGGCGATTGTAACGCTTTAGTTTTATTTCCGTTAAGAGATTTTCATAAGGCATGATTAATCGATTACAAACATTTAAAATTATTATATCGAGTTTTTGTAACAAAGTAAAAGTAAACTCTTAAATTAGTTACGAGCACTACGCTCTGTTAATTAATATAATTCCATTATTTAAAAATTTGACGTTGACATTTGCTACGTATAATCGAATTGTCCTAACTAAAGAACGTTTGACCTAATTAATCAATCCTGCTAATAAGTCCTAAATGTCAAATTTAGACATTTTATATAGTGTCCTCTACCAATAATAATTCGAATTACATAAATATCAATATTAACAATATTAACATTCTGTCGCGTTTTATTATATCATGTTAACAGTGTTAATTCGAAATATGTATTTCGTAATTCCGAATACTTTTATTACTTTATTATGCCTACGTTGGTTACATGTGCGTAAGCGTTCGACATTTTTTTGGGTCGTTAAATTCTTGTTCGCAGTACGCGATTTTATGTAATAGGTTAAGTTTTGACGAAAATGAAAGTATGACAATAATTATATACTTACACTGGGTCAATGTAAATTATATACATCTTGTTATTGCGCCTTTGCCAAAATTACTTTTTTCTTGATTTGATTGATTTCTTTTTTGTACGTATCCATTTCTCCGAAAAATGTTCTTTGTGACATTGAAATTCTTTTGAACGGCATTTATTGTGAAAGTTTCAGTAAATATGAGCACGATGAATATCTCGCATTTTATATCAGATTTCACTGCATTTTCTTTAATTTCTCACCGGTACTGCTTTTACTCATTACTTCAATGACGAATTTCCTAGCCTAGGAAAGTATTAGAATAAATTCTCTCTAAACTGACAGAAAATCGTTAAATTTATTTATTTCACAACCATATTCCCCATATGTCACTTTTTAACTTTTACCGGCGATATTATCAACATTATGAATGTGTTGTACAACTGTCCGTATCGCAACGTCAATGGATCGAATATTCCGCGGTGTCCTCCTAATTCGTATTCAAAGAATACGGCAGACAACTTTCATGGTATTGATTGAACGTGAGTTAATTCTTCCTAGACGATTCTTCTTCGGGTTTTATACGTATCGGGGTTTAAATAGAGGGTTTCGAAAGAGGACAATGATCTTATAGTCTTCATTGAGAAATTTTAGCGTTTGCGAAAGTTAGTATTGTAGCGCTATAGATGTTTTTTCACAAGTTGTGTTCACGTAACAAAAGCACTTTATTTAAATTTTTAACACATTTAAAAATTCGTTTCTTAACGTTTCGTCTAGACAGATAATAAGAAACTTACAGTTTTACCTATTCTTTGTCACATCTCTTCTTTTTTATTAATGTTTTGCTTTTGTAATTAATTAATTTATGTATTTTTACATTATTTTAACTGTTTCTTTATTTTTTTAATTATTACATTATTTTAAAAAAATTTAAATGAAACATTCATAAATTACAAAAAAGAAAACATTGTCACGTAAATTAAATAAAATTGTAGGTTACTTATTGTATCAATATTTTAAGGACAAAAACTAATGATTGTTCTATCTTCTGGATTCTTGATAAAGATGACATGTTTCATCGAAACGCCAAGAAAAAAATTGTTTAAGTAAAAGAATAAAGCCAGACAGGAGCTTTATTTATTCGACTTTACTCAAACGTAACTTAAGCAAGATACTATCCAAGAAACTCCTAGTTCTTCCTTGAGAAAGTCTTAAGAACAACTACACACGAATGAGAACGAACTAAATATATTCTTATTCTGTATCGAGTAAGCGTGGAGTTTTATGATAAATTGAACTCAAACACTAACGCACAAAAGTGGCAAATATTACACAAAATGCAAGAAATGCTATGAAATTATTGTGTTATGTTAATAATGTTAGTTAATGCCACTTAATACATTTTTACGCCGACTCTAAAAGTTTTCACAGGACAATGATCGTTGTCGTCGTCGAAGTTTGTTACACATTAAGAAATAACCTTACTGTGTTATAACAAACTTAGGACGTTTAGGATTATTGTGCTGTTGAAATTACTTCCACGTAACATCCAAAATGTTTTTGTCAACAGTATTCAAGACCAACACATGCACCATAATATTGCCGTCCCCATATTTATATTCTTATTTGGGCACACTGAAAAAAAATGAATTCAATAAATTGTGTTCGTTGACTTCGATTTGTTAAACCAACAAAAAAAAATATTAATCGATAAATTCATTACAGCAATGAACTACGTTTATCAAATAGAAATCTGTTTATCAATATAATAAATACCGGTTTATTAACTTACTTTGCGAGAGGGGAAACGAATTGTAGGGACGCAAAACGATGCGTTCATCGATATAATAATCAGCCATTTATTAACTCGTTCGTTGGACCAATTAAGAAAAAATGTTACATTAACGTACATTGTTGCATTTAAGTATACCTTTGTCCTTAAGTGTATCTTCACCGAAATTATTTCTTTATATACAGAGCTCTATTTTTTAGTTCTTTTTAACGCTACCGCACTCAGGGAACTGGAATAAATACCTAAGCGCTTCTGTACATTACATTACATTGTTAATAGCTTACATAAATTTGTTGTCCGCAACCGTTTATGCTAATTACATTAATATCGAACTTACATGCTTTAAATACCACATAACTAAAACTATCCCATGCAGAAACAAAGCAATAGCTATAAATAAAATCGCTTCTTTTTTGCACAAGCGTAACATATCACAAGAATGTACATAACATATTGAAGGCTATATCCCGCTTACAAACACATATCTAGCCTTTAGATGCTTTTATAGTTTTTATAATTAATGTTATTACCATTTTGAAATTAAAAACATGCGCAAATATATAGAGCAAGCGAATTATGTCTCTGTGGAATCCGGAAGTTGACAATTTTCTCGGTCGTTGCTATATAACACTTTTCTTACATCGTTATAACGACTTGCTGTTCATGCCGTACATTGCAAATTAAAGTAGAACTGCTACTTTGTTGCGCGGGTTGGGTAGTATGTAATGTTTCCTGACTCGCACATAGGCATTTTAGCGAAAACAGGGCGGGATTAAATACTTTTCTATGTAAATGGTTCCTGAAGATACTTTCTTCGATGAAAAATACCCGAAACGTTTACAAGAGCAGATTGCATCGCGTAAATGACATCTGTCAAATTTGACCTGTCAAAATGAAGCGTAATTAATATACTGTTCATAATTGAAAGAAATAATCATGCAAGTTAACACCGACCCTGCACAAGAGCAGGCCTTTTCTAGTTTATTGCGAATATCCTTGACTGAAACTCCTACTTGCTTGCCAACTTTCCCAATCCAGCCAACGCGGTGTTACGTGGAAGCAAAAAAACAATAAGCGCGCCACCTAGCGGTGCCGGTGAATGGAATTCGACGAAAAAACAAAAAGGTCGTCGTGAAAATTGAACAATTGAATGTGGCGTGTTGAAATAGAATCTATAGAATCGCATTACGAGTTATTTTAGAAAATTTTCGAATTTCGAACGCTTCTTGGAATATTCTTGTTTGGACTCAAGGTTATGCTTTGCGGATGGATATTCGGAATCTTCACATCTTCGATAATCTCGTCCCGTTCATGCGTAATAAAGTAATAAATGAATTGCCTACTATAAAAGGACTCTGCGGGAGATAGAACTTTCTATTTTCCGAAGTAGGCTAGGAAGTCGTTCATTTTATATATAGACGCGGCATCAAGGTCATGTTGTTTCGTCTCGTGTTCGAGAATTTAAAAAAATCCTTTAATGTCCCAACATATTTTGATATATTTTTTTAATAACTGTCAAAACAATTGATAGATAACAGATAATGACAACGCACCATATGAGGTATTTAGGGAATTCATTCAGTTACAGTTATACCAGTTTAATACGAGCCAGAATCAGATAATTAAATTTTGCATTCCTTGGTCATGTGGGTAATAAAAGTTAAATTAAGTTATGTATGTGAATGTTGATTTACATTCATAAACAATTGAGCTATACGAGGGATACCTTTTAACTTTCTACAAGAACCATTAATATTTTTATGCACTTTTGCACATGTTTGAACCAATTCTAGAAATATTTTTCCGCTCGCAAGCTGGTATCTCCATGGTTTTTGAAAGCTTCAACAGTTTCTTGAGGTGATAAAAATCTTTATCCGCGCATTTTTTGTTTGACATTGAGGAACAAAAAGAAGTTGTTAGGCTATAAATCAAGTGACTGCGGGCAATAAGACATTAACTTGATATTTTCTCTTTCAAATGTTTAATTGTTTGCGGTGTTGTGTGAGAGCTGGCGTTGTCATCATACGAGGTTGTCGATTGTTTTCCCTGATTTCATCGATCTAAAGCAATACTTACGAGATGTGCGATACAATGAAGAAATAAGCAGTCATGTTTTTAGAAGTGCTACTATAGTGCTATAAGTGCTGCTATAAGCGAACAACTTTTGCTTTTCTTTATAACTCTAATACTGAACAAGATAAATATCGTAAAGTAGCCTATAATCATTACCTGGTTACTCGCTTAAAAGAGCATTACGTAAGCCATTGAAAGAATAAAACGGTTCGCTTTAAACGTATCGAAAAGGTGTTATGCAATAGATCGTTCGCTTTTCTTTCTTTTTGTTGTATTTTTAGTTTTATCTTCTTCTCTGTCGCTTTATAAAACAGATATTGGTCGCTATCGAGAAAGAGTTCGTGCTTAATTAATCGATTGTGATTATGTAAGTAGCGAAAAGAAACGTGAAATTCTGAGAATTCATGGGTATTGCAACGCGGTGACAAAAACTTTATGCAATTATACTTTTAGATGGTGTGTCATTCGTTTTTACGTTGAGAAATGTCTTTAAGAAGAGAATAATCGGTGCGTTTATTGTAAGAGCTGATCTAATTTTATTAATGTAAAATTAGTTTAGATTTAAAAGTAATATTCCCCCCTAAACACGTCTGTACTTTATTTTGTAAACCGCGGAATTGCCTTGAAATTTTTCTTAGGGGTTTGTAGCTTTATCTATCATTGAAATCTCTCGAATTTTTTCAAATTTCATCAATTAAATTGAGTGTCAATTCAATTTTTTGGTTAAAATAAAGTACATAAAGCGGATTCTTGCATTAGGAAGGCTTAATAGCTCTCACATCGAAAATAACTTTGCAAAATATCTCATTTTCGCGTAATAATAAGCATGACATGTTCAATTGTACGTAACCAACCGGAAAATTAGTTCACATAGTAAAGAGAGTATAAAGCAATTATTTTTTTCTTTTTTACCTCATTACCTATTGTAAAAAATCACGCAATGCGCCACAGTACGTATACAAGTGCAATAGTGCATTCTCAAGAATTAGAACAGAAAGTGTATAGTTTCTTCATGATGGTCTGATTAGTTTCTGCATATTTATACAATATTAGCCTCCACACAACGTAATACATATTTCTGACTCGTATAATGCTCTATGTGAAGGCAGTGGATATTTATCATTGTTAAGAACTTGCTCGCGGCAAGAAATCAAACACTTGCTATTAAAACTAACAGCCACAACTTTCTTTTTTAATTTTCAACTGTTTTGAAAATCAATCATTTACGGGTAACTTTTATAAATTTCTTCACACATTCTTGAACGCAATAAACAGTTGTATATCGATCAATTTATAGCCGAGATTGGAAAAAAAATGATAATTGTGATTTGGATTGATATGTATACAGCGTGTTCAACAAGGAATGGGACATACCTCGTTGAACACGCAATACCTCGGGAACGAACACAGATTCTAAAATAAAGTACATAATTCATGAAGCATTTTCGATAATTGGAGCAGTATGGAGCGGTAGATCTATGATTGATGCATTGTTTCATACATTGTATGTCGAAATTAACATTCAAAAATGGTACATGTATACCAAAAAAAGGATAGTGCTATCTGACACCATTATAACAATCTACGATACAATTTATAGTAAAATGGGCTTCAGGTGGAGTTTGTAGGAGTAAATATTAGAAAAGAAACCAGTAATGTACTGAGACAATTTTATTGATTTATTATACATTAAAAATGTTGATTCAAACAAAGAGCTTTAATAATTTGCACTTGGTTTTTATTACAAATATACGTTTTGTTGATTATTGCAAATGAGAGCATATCCAAGCAGTTTATTAACAACAAATAAATTAGCTTTATCTAGAAACGAAAAATAGGCATTATATTTAGTGTCATCAATCAATCATTGTTTTTCTTAAAAGGTTTATTAGAGTACGACGTAATTGTAATTATGCTTTTATGGATAAAGCGTGAATCATATTTTTAAACGAATTTTGTTGTTTGACTCTCAGACACCATAAATGAGGCAATGGGCCAAATGTTCCCAGTAGTTTACTATAATAACGTGAGTGATGGTGTTCTGGCTTTAGAAAGTTGAAATATTTAGTAATCAGTGCCAAATATTCCTCTATTGTAATCTTTAATCTATGTTTTTTTTTTCTATAAAATTGCAAATTAGGTGGGCAAATGGTATCAATAATTTCTCTAAGTACAATCCACACTTTTCATCTATTTAAATGTTCGGGAATGAAATCGCCAATTATTCAACCTAGAAATTTACTGAAACATTTCAGTTGCTGAAATTTTAATATTAATTTTGGAATTGTAAATATTGACGGGTGGAGGTTTATTTAATTTCTCTAAATCTCCGAAATCTCTCTTTAATTCCGCTATTCAATGTATCTAATAAAAACAGCTTTAATTCATATATCAAAACGTTGAGAAGGTTAGAAAGATCATATACACAATGTATGTATGTATATAATCATGTATTATCTACTGCAAAAATGGTATTTATGTGAAAATTTTAAACTTATCTTATTCATAATAATAATAATTTTCTTCAGTCTTTAGAAGCTTATTTGACACTTTTCGAATCGTACTTGTTTACTGATACAGCTGACAGAGTTTCGGCGGGTCCAAATGATGCTCTCTGAGGGCATCTTCCTAATCTAAAAGATTTTAGAACATTTCATATTATCCATTACACCAGTAGGTTAAACATATACCTTCCAGATCATACATTACAATACATAAATAGTTGATGTATCCAATGATGGAGATTTGATATTAGCCTGATTAAAGGAGGTCTCTTTATCGGGACACTAAAACAAAGATACTGCTTATTTTATTTTTTATTTATTATTTATTAAAAAGACCTCGACTTTGTTAAACACGTAAACTAGTTGCCCACAAGAGACAAACTGGGGCTAGTACCGTTGGTGACCCAATTGCAAAAAATTGTGCAATGCCTTTATTGTCTCTTGCCTCTAGTGGATCACTACCTTTAGATGTAAGAACTGGAAATATTTGATGCATAAACGTGTCGTTGGCTCATTGCTTATTTATTCAACTGCTTTATCTTTATGTTATCAATCATTGAAAACTGCATCAATTACTTAAATCGTCTATTTTGCATGTAATTTTCGTTAAAAAAAACTAATTTAGAAGATTAGTAGAGAGTAGATTATAATTATCTTCGTATTTTTGAAGCTGCTATCTTGGTAATCCTCCAATTTGGCTCCAAATTATTCTCGATCCTACTTTCGGTATTAGTTCTTTTAAATTTTCAAATTCTATACTTAGTAGTGTTTCTTCATCTATTTCGCTTTCTTCAGAGAAAAAAGCAAATAATAAGATCAGGAAATCCATACAACTAGAGGTAACTAAATGGTTAATTTCTATTTCACGCAAATGGTTTGTTAATTAATGTAGAAAAATCAACATATCAATTGCATAAGGCCATTGACAGTCCCAGCAGAATCACAAACTACTCAGACGCGATTTGATTAGCTAGAAAAATTTGTAACAGTGTTCTGATTAATTTTACAGCATATGATTAGCTTTGATTGTCTACCAAATAAATCTACAAAAAAAATAAAAAGCATCCACATACCTCACAGAAATATGCTATCCAAAAAGAAAAACGCATCAGAATACCTAGAAACATTAACAAAAAAAACGAAAACGGCAGAATAGCTTCCTCATGATGTTAATGGAATCACTTTCGGCAAAAGCAATGCAAGGAATCATCAGCATGGTTGCGAGAGGTTTTTACTCCACCTTGTATCGCTATTTGTCTCCTAGTTAATACCACAGCAATCGAAACGATAAACCAAACATCTCTTGGCGCTCATTGATGCCAAGAAACATTAGAAAGAAGCGACATAAAGCGAGTGCTGTTTCCCAAACCATCCCTCGATCAGTTCTTCGGCTGCTTACCACGCTAATGGCGTTGGGTGGGCAGAACCATGTGTTTAGTATGCTTCTTCTCTCTTTGCATTGCTTTTGCCCTAAATGATTCTATCAATATCATGAGGAAGCTATTTTAGCAATATTTTTTTGGTTATCCAAAAAGAGCTTATCTGTTTTGATATATTGTCGTATCTAAACGTCCATTCTTTCATTTAAAATGCGCCACCTCTAGGGGGCGCTACCTAATTTTATCTTCTTGAATGATACACCTTATTTTTTTATTCGATTTTTGGAATTTGATAACTTTCCTTATAACTGCTACCAGCCAATCTAGTTTACTTGTCGAGAACATAATTTTTATAAATAATAATGGTATAAGTTACCAACATCCACCATACACAGACGCGCGTTTCACCGTTTACGAATCAGCAATGGAAGTGGTAGTTGCAATTGAAATCGTCCGATATATATGAAAATAATGGCTACACACTTGAATGAGAGTATCTAATTAAAGAAATTAATTGCTACATCGACCTCTACAAAAGCGAGCAATTAGAAATGCCCCACATACTGCGAGGGTAGCTGACATGGACTAGTGACATTACAGCAAGGGAAATTAAATATTTTTTTTATAAATAATCTTTATAGAATTTTGTGCCAAGGATATATTCAAGTACCTGCAAAATTCGAATAAATGAATAAATTGATAAATTTTGAACCAAATCAATGTTTTTGCAGATATCCCCCAATAAATTCATTCATTCATAGTTGCAAAGATTAATTTATATAAAACAACAAGACACAAAGTTTGAAAATCGTTGACGTTTTCGTGTTGTTAATATCATCAAATGAAGAGTATTACGAAATGGTAATAATTAATGAAAAATAGAAGCAAAATACATCAAGAGCTGCTCAATATTGTACAAACGTACATTATTGAGATACAATACAATACAATTGATGAGAAAATCTAGTAACCTAGTTTTATTCGATGCTGTATATTACCTTTCACATTAAAAACAGTTTTACGCCTCTACATAGCATATGACTCGATCGTTTTTGTTTTCGCGGTGTTGTTGAATAGTTTACATGAATTATATCACAATAGTGTTAGTGTAACTATTTCGGTATGCAACACACAACGGTTCAAGCCAGCACAGAAGAACACCCACGCCTCTAAACGCCCGTCTAACTGATTCACGCGGCGATATCCCCAAGATACTTCTTATTGCCCGTTTCCGTAGCACAAAAATCCTCAGCACTCCCACCAATTGTCCCCTGTGGATAATGCCACAACTCAGAATAGATTGAAAACAGGAAAAATACAGTCCTTAAAACGTGCACATCGCAATGTCGGTTCAATATCCGAATATCGTAGATGACTTGTGCAGCTTCTTCACGAGCTGGTCAATGCGATCATCCCAAGATAAGCTCTCATCCACCACCTAGCCCCAACACGGAAACTTCATTTGTCTGTGCGGGCATGTTTGTATTATTTAAGTTACAGCTTCCCTTATTTCTACTTTCAAACATAGTCATTAACTGCGAGATACTATTGGATTTTATGGTAAGTACGAGAAGCTTTGCTCAACGTTTTGGATTTGGTCATGTCTGCTATAAAAATATTAGCATCATCTGCGTAATTTACGATTAAGATGTTACTTTCTTTGATGTAACTCGCGAGATCATTAATATAAATCAGGAAGTGTTGGACCAAGTACTGATCCCAGAAGAACACCAACCAATTCCAACTTATCAATCAATACCTAGATAAAAATACGGTGTTAGATCTAATACCGTCTGATTGTTCCCTCGCGTCCATTTGTACAAATTTTACGCGGTAAACAGAGTTAAATAAGAACAAAAACTTTCAGTGTTACATATGTACCGTTTCGGTGGAAACTTTCTCCGTTTCAGTGAAAAATTGCTGCGTTTCGGTGAAAAAAATTTTCTCCGTTTCGGTGAAAAGTTTCTCCTTTTCGGTGGAAAATTTCTTCGCTTCGTTGAAAAGTTTCTCCGTTTCTTTTTATTTTGATACTATTTTCTTGCTCAGCAATCTCACCTCATTAGATGCACATCAGTGCCTAATGAAAACTACAAACTATATTCTTACACGTTTCCTCGCTGTTGGATTCTCATCGCGTGGCTGTGCCCCAAGAAAAAAATTGTGTTATTTTACCTTTGTTTAGGTGAATTTCTAACAAAGAAATGGCAGATTACTAACTGCACAAAATAGCATTAAAGATATAAAATTATATTCTTTGCGATATTAAAATCATTTTAACTCCTTAAGGATAAGCTGAAATGAAACTTTTCGCCGTTTGGGATACTAAAAAAAAGCAACTACTTATTAGTTAGTTACTTTTCACCACAACGGTGTTATTTTGATATAGAATAGGTGACAATCTAACTAAACTGCGGGGTATATTTGCATTATGGAGAAATTTAACACCGTCCCATTTGCCTTCCGAGCAGCACTATTTTTTGATCAATTGCTGAAACTACACCTAAGAGCAGTTTTAGTAGTACTCCTTGCTTTGTTTTTATATTTGTCTTTTAAGTTAAGTTTTATTAAAATTGCTGACTAATTAAATCTTTACTTGTCACTTCTACCAAATACATGTTTTACTTCTTCCCGTTGACTTTATAAAAATTATTATTTATATTTATTTGGGTATAACAGATCCGTATTCAGGATATTACGTTGTTGTATACGAAAAGAATGTTTACCTATATTCAGTACTCCTATAAATTGGCAAATCTTCAGAGATTGCGCCATTCTATTGCATAATTATCAATCGTATATTGTCTTATAAAATCCATAGATTTCGTCTCATCTCCTCAATTATGCGATTGTATTTTAATGATTCCGTTGGCATTTATCTTTTAACCCATTGACATTTTGTATCTATGCATAGATACTTGCTAACAGAAGAAATTTTCGTAATGTATATCTACTATGCGGCTCATACTATTCGATGTGATATTAAGGTGGCAATAAAAAAAAATGGAAAGTGGAATTTTGGCCGTACGAAAAGCCTAATGTAAAAGTGATTTATAAGAGTCGTAAGCGAGCGAGTTCAATTTTGCCGACCGAAAACGCAGGCTTATAAGTCGTATATTGACGAGATCTTGTCGAATGGTATAATATATAAGGCGGCTTTGAAATAAAAGCGAATTCGAAAAGCGCCTTGCCCCAGATCGAGGTCTTTCAACCGGCGATTCGAAACCGCACCCACCGACCCAGAGACACACACGCAGTAGACAGGGAGAGTAAACAAACAACAACAAGAGAAGTTCGAGAAGTTTCCAATATATGTACATCTATATAAGCGTATTTGCATATGTACATATCTACACATACATAATGTATGAACTGCGCTTTTAGGATTGAGCTTTTTTGGTTTGGCTTTTTAAGTTTGTTGAGCTATAGTTGCACTGCGTGAGATAGACATAAAAAAGGAATGGTGGAGTTAGAGTGTTTCAGAATCTTCTTTATTAAAACTGAAAATCAGAGTCCTCTTAGCGCAAATGTTAATTTTTATTCTTCCAGGTACGATGGATTAGCCGATCAAGGCGTCTATTTATGATTATATGGTTAGCACTAGCTACAGTCATGTTCGCTCCTGAAACTACTGTTCACTGTTGTACGACATTGTTCATTCGAATCTTCCAGTAAGATCAAACGGTTAGAATTTGCATTTGGATTAATTCTGAATGTGATTTTCAAGTTCTTCTTCGGCATTAGCACGTCGCATTGTATCTAGGCCCAGTCTACCATATTTCTTCATGTTGTTGCTTTTCATACTACGTTTCAACGTAGTTTTAAGTATACCAAAAGTTTTGGTTTTCTGGTATTCAGCATTTGCTGGAATGTCTAAACCAACCGTGTACCATTTAGCTTTAGATAAGAGAAAAGACGAGCTACTACATCATAATTCCGACATCTAAATTCCATTTTGTGTCAAAAAATAAAGAGGACGAATGTTGCGGATTTCTTAGAACTAAAGGTTCTTGTTTAAAATGTCAAGGTTTACATTGCTCTTCCAATTGGATAATTCTGTAAGGCGTTCCTAAATTTTTCATAAAAATATCTTGATATCATTTATCAAGCCCTGCGGTACCCGGTTTTTGTGAGATATTGTTCGAAATTGATTTTCACAAATATATGGCATACAATGTTGAAAATGTTCATCAATCATCAATCAACAATGTCGCAATTTGCACATGGAGTTGAAATTGAGGTAATTAGTAATCCATAAGCAAATGTGTACAGTAAAGAAAATATGTATCAGTTAAATATATCTCCGCATTGCCCAGATATTAAATTACGTACCATACCTTGCTTTTAGCACAAAGTATAAATGTCGCTCCTTATATAACGCATACAATGACCTTTAAGTTAATGGAAGAATGCGTTAATAAATTATTATTAATCCGTGTTACATAACCACCTACATTCGTACGCATACGTATGTGCGTCTACTTTCTATAAATAGAAAAAAAAATTTTGTTGATTATTATTCCATCTACAGTATTAAGCTGTTGTAACAAATTCAAATTTGAAATCATGCAGATTTGCCTACGTAACAAAACAAATATCATCGCCATCTTTTATTTTTATCCGTATAAGAAAGGTGCTAATTGGTAACGCCAACTTCCTGTAAATATTAGGTAGTATTGTTTACTTTACCATGGAAACGCGGAAATTCAATTATAATAATATTAATAGATACCATATGTTTATTGTTTGTTTGCGTTTTTCAGCTTTCGCCCAAGACAATTTCAAATGTCCAGATGATTTCGGTTTCTACCCACAACCGATTAGCTGCGACAAGTACTGGAAATGCGATAATAACGTCGCTGAATTGAAGACCTGCGGAAATGGCTTGGCGTTTGACGCCAGCGATCCTAAATATCTAACGGAGAACTGCGACTATATCCATAATGTTGATTGTGGCGAAAGAACGCAATTGGGTAATTATTTATAGTTGTCCCAAATTTAACTCTTCACTAATGGTTAAATTTTGTTGTATTTATTTATTTTTTTTATTTTTTTTATTTAATTGTAATTATTGTCACTAACTATTGTCACCAAAAACAATAATTTACTTCCTTTAGAACCTCCAATTTCGACGCCTCATTGCGAACGCTTGTACGGTATTTTCCCCGATGACACCAAATGCGACGTCTTCTGGAACTGCTGGAATGGAGAAGCTTCTAGGTACCAATGTTCCCCTGGTTTGGCTTATGACCGTGAAGCTAGAGTATGCATGTGGGCCGATCAAGTTCCTGAATGCAAAAATGAAGGTGGGTCGATCGTTTCTTGCATCATACTGTATACGTACATGTACCGATGTAACAATTCGTTGTTAGATTGGTCTTCTTCAGCTCATAAATATTAATATAAAGTATTTACAAAAACACATGGCACCTTGAGTAGCTGTATTAGCTGGAGTATTTCGGTTATTTTTATGATTTTTTTGTACATTTTTTAATACTCAAGTGCGGCGCCCTCTTTAGTTTAGCAATTCAAAATGGCGCTTGTCACTGCCTTCTAGACGGCAGGCGCATGTATCTCTTGGCATTAAATGGCTCCAAGAAATATAAGTGCTTGGTTCGTCGTTTCAAATAAGCCGAAAGGGAAATAGCGATGTGAAGTAGAAATACTCTCGGAACAACGGTGATGATGTTGACAGAAACATGTTCGTTAGTTACCGTTTTTTTCCTCACATTGCTTTTGCCTTGAGTGATGAGTAATACGCTGAGTAGCTGTATTAGCTGCATTATTATGGTTATAAAAACTGTTTTTATCTTCAGTTTTAATTGCTTTACCGTATTTTTTTTTCCGTCCAACATCTAAAATAGACATTTTGGATCCTCTAGAACTATTTTAGAACGATCAATGCGTTAACACTAGAATGTTTTCAGAAGTAGCTGGAGGTTTTTCCTGTCCAGCACCAGGTGAAGTTAGCAACTCAGGTTCATTCTCGAGACACGCTCACCCAGACGATTGTCGCAAATACTACATCTGTTTGGAAGGAGTAGCCAGAGAATATGGTTGCCCAATCGGTACCGTCTTCAAGATCGGAGACGCTGAAGGAACTGGCAATTGCGAAGATCCAGAAGATGTACCTGGGTGGTAAGTTCTTCCCTTTATATCTGAAACGTATGGATTTTGGAAGAGGCTTCGAGTAAGATAAATTGGAATATTCATCTTCGAATAATTTTGATATTTCTTACTCTAGGTCTTTCAAAGAATATAAGTAGTGCCAACTTGCTTCAGATGCTGCTGTAGATTTTTTTATTTTTCTTTGTTTTTTATTCAAAAAGCTAAAAGGAAACGATTCAAAAGTGTTGCTTGGTCCAAACGTTACTTTTATACCAATAAATATTAATCAAATAGTTACTGCTTTATAACATGTATGGTCTATATATATCTAAGAAATGCGGTTATTATTGCGTAAATGAGGAATTAGTTTGCCTTATGTACAAGCTTACGTAGATATTTGTTGAAACGTGTATATTTCAAGAGAAAAAAAGAAGTAATATGTAATAACTTGTCATATACTAGGTCTAATGCAGATTTTATTCATATGCGTATAAACTATGCCTTAAGTTAAGCACATTATTGTGAAGTAGTATGTATCGCCTTCTCTTAATTTATGTATTTAGTTTACTTTAATTTATTGGCTCTGATAGCTGCTACACTGTTTAACGTTGAAACTTTCTCTGCTCACGTTTTTTTTCCTTTTTCCATTACTAATAATGAACACGGTATATTCTTGCATGTGGTAGATGGATATGGTTTAATTTGCACTTACATTTTTTAAGAAAATTTTCTGTACGTATGCTATCTGTTTTGCATGTCACACCAAAGACACCAATCAGAATAACAACTTTGTATATATGCAATTGTAATATACAATCCGTTCCGTTATAGAAAGTCTATTTAGATCGAGGGAATAAATCTTTCTTGTGGAACAGGATGTATATCATAATTTAAGTTCACTTGACTCACTACCTCATATATTCTTACCATTCTCAACATAGATACAAACAATATTTCTTCTCTAAACAAAATTATTTTGTACCGCTAACAATAGAACACGTAAAATACAAGGAAGGATTAAAGGAAATTGTTCAACAACGATGTTTTATTGCAATTTGTAAATATGTTCTCTGTATCTTCTTGCGGATGATGACTTCTACATATAAAGGCATGCTGTGATTTAGGAACATAGTATTCTTCTGTACATCTTCCATAAACGTCGAATATTTCTTATTTAGTCTGCCCCTCCAACATTCCAAAAATTCACTAACACCGAATTACATCTATTACATCAACGGTATTGCCACATGTTACCATTCCCATTGCATGAGATATATTCACATTGTTATATTTATTTTCTTCACCATTCACGTACACATCGTCTCCTTTTCGAGTTTGCAAGTTAATTAATGCACGAAAAAGCAACAAAAAACAGCATTTTGTTGCCTACATATTTTGAAGCATGTTTTTCTTCTATTCAAGTGTTCTTTTTCTACTAAGAAATATGATAAATAGGTACCACAATATTCGAAACGACAGAAAAACAATCACGATATTCTTGTAAATACATCCAACATTACACATAACTATTTTCTTCGTTAGAACGCTCTCAGGGTAGTCGTACGTCTTTCAAAATTTCTTCATATTCCTTATAATAACATCTAACCACGAGATAAAAATGTGACGTACAACCCGGAAGGCGTTTATACGAAAACCTACGGTCGCAATAGCCCGCATTCGACCAATTTCGATGCTAATTCTCGGCGATTTCCTACCACACCCACCCAAAAACAAACCAAAACGAAAACAACCCAGAGTGAAGAAACACAAAAAACTAAAATTCCCCCTCATATCGTTCACAGCGAAGATTACTATGGTGACTTGGATCTCAAGAGCATTAGGAAGAGCGAGTTGTTGGCCGGTCTTCAGAGCAGTTCGTCGCGAGCAGCCGCCAATGCAGCGCCGAAGGGTAAACCTAGACCAGCCCCCTCATCGCGTAATGAGCCAACTGAGAAATAAAATCGAAAATTAGATATTAAAACTCATTTTCTTAAAATTTTTTAACTGAATTGAAAAATTGTAAACTCAAAATTTTTTCGAAACAAAAGAAAATCATTTAAAAGAGAAATAGACAAAGTCGTTAATTACAAAAAAAAAAACTTGAAATAGGGCAGGTGGTCAAATAATCCGATGATCTGGTTTCGAACTTTGTACCTATTATTATTATTAATTATTATCTTAGAAATATTTAATTATTATTGTTTTAGGATTAATTTAGTCCAATATCGACATCAGATAATTTTTTAGGATTATTGATCACCTGACGAACCCTCTTTGTGGTCCCTCCTCCCTCTCCGTAAAACGCTGTATAGTAATATTGTTTTATAATATTATATACCTACTATAATTATCAAACGAGGAAGAAACATTTTTTTTATTAGAACAATACAAGAAAAGCATATTACAATGCGGTACAAAAAATAATATCTATTACATAAACTATGATGATTTACTACCTACTATTACTATTATTTTTTATAAAATAAAAGTTTCTACGTAAAAGATTTTTTAATTTCTTTGTGCCCCTCCCCCACCCGCGCCTATTCACGCAACTTCCATTTTATTTCAGGTCTCTCTGCTCTCTATACTCTGGGTTTCCTTGGTAACCCTTTCATATATTTTTTTAATATTTTATTAAGCACATTTCTGCTGATATCTTTGTATATATAAATTTATCATCTCCGATTATTTATTAATTTTACTTAATATAATAGAATAATATGGGCTGTGGCAAGTTACGTTTCTCTTACGTTTAGGTATCTGTCTCTAATTAAATAAAGTAACATCTTTAATTAACATTCAAATAATGATTTATGGCCAAATACGTTCATAACTAATTATTTTTATTAGGTATAATTTAACAGTTACAAGATATTAATGTTTTCAGAATTTGACAGTTATAGTTTCAACGCAAAACTTCCTTAAATTTCATCGAGGGTCGCCAACCTTATTTACCTCAGAACCTAAAAATATAATACTATGTAAAAGAAGTGCAGTGAATATATAATAATACTTATATTGCCTTACAGTGAAGATTATTACAAAGATGTTGACCTGAAAGCTCTCAAGAAGTTAGGTTACTAATAGCAACGTTACCTGTTTATTCTTTCAAGAAAAGAAGTCTACATCGTCTTGTTTCTCATCGTCGTCGTTCATCTTTTAGTCATTTCGCGAATATTCTAGAATTAGTGTAGTACGCCGTATGAAGGACATTTTGGCCGAGGAGTCCTCACTTTAGTTTACATTTCGTAATGCCAGCCAATTGTTGCTTCTGTTTTTTTTTTTTTTATTATTTATGTACTCTTAAGTTCGTAGATTAGTTAATATGTGTAATAATTATGTGTGCAATTAATGTAAGAGTAAGACGTGTATAAATAAATTAATTGGTTTCTTTCTATAATAAACGTAGTAATGAAAGATAATCAATAACAAAGTATTATTATTGTTACATAAAATAAAAAATAAATCTTAAAGGGAAAAATATGTGTGTCTCGTCATTTCCAACTTTGAACAATGTATAAATAAATATCTTTGAAAATCGAAAACGTAACATAAACATACAACTGCGTACTCTAGCGTGAAATGTATAAACCGAGAAAAATTACTTTAACGAGGAAAAAGTAGGAATCTAGATCTGTAAAGAAAATTACAGTCATTATAGTGCCAAGAAAGTTAGTTATTAAATAATAACACGAAACAACAAATAAAATCACGAAATAATGAAGTTTAAAAATGTCACATTTTAAATTTATTGCTTTCGATTTGACTATTATATTTTTATTAAATTATATTATAAGAGCCTATTCGGAACAGCTCCGGAGCAAGTCACATGACTGTCACAATGAACTAACTGTACAGATAAAAAAAAAAGATGGCAGGTGATGCTACACGAACATAACCTAACCATAAACGTCATCCCTGCTATCCTAATCGTTCGACAGGGGCGATATGATCTCGCATCCTTTTTTTATCTACACCTTATCTGTAGTGTGTTAGTTCGTTGTGACATGTATGTGAATTGCTCCGAAGTTGCTCCCGAGTAGCCCTTTTAAATAAATCCAAAACCACGAATGTGTGTAGATAGCAGCATTGTTGTGCCTACATCAGTTTACATTTTAATACATATTAGTATATGTTAATATCATTAATTTGTTGGAACTTGAACAATGGAAGATCAAGAAAATAATAACGTAATCAACAGGAACAATCCCCACGAACGGAAGCTAATTTACAGAGATCTCTTAAATCAAATAGAAGATATACGTAGGTATCTACTTCGTGTATTATTGAATTATTTTCAAACCAATTTTCTAGAGGAGAGCAATGATGTAAGTATACATGCCATTAAGAAAATTAAAGCTGTTGTAAGCGAAGCAAATTTATTAAACGATCAATGTGATATACGTGAGAGACTAATATTTCCCGAAGAAATATTGTTAGATTCTCTTGTGTTATCTGAAGCAAGTGACTTACTGGTGAAATGTACAAAGGCAGTGGATGCACTTGTAAGTTACGAACCGTTAGATTTTGCTGCAAAGATTGTAAGTAAATTTTTGTTCTATGTAAAAGTTTGAATTCATTTATTTATATTTACAAGGCAGATAGTATTAAAACGGGTGAAACTATTGAGCAGTTAGATTTCGTTAAACTGTTAGGTGATGCTAGAGAAATTATTCCGAACGTAATTGAATGTAGTTTTCTCTATGGTACGTATGATTTTACAAAGTTACGGGAACCAAAAGAAAAGAAGGAGAAAGTCAAACAGACTCAAGTACAAGCAAACAAGAAGGAATTAATCGCAGTATGTAATATTGCAAAGGATGGAGAAAATGATGATAGTGTGGTATTTTTACATAAAATCTTACAAACTGAATATACGAAGAATAATAATAATCCTTTGAAGTACTATGATTTTGTAATTGATACGAATAGTTATCCAGCAACTATCGAAAATATGTTTCATTTATCTTTTCTTATAAGAGATGGAAAAGCAAAGCTGGAAATAGGTAGGTCACAAAGTAAAATGAAACTTCCAATGCAAATTGCAAGATTGACGTTGTTTAGATGAAAATAATATTCCGATTATACGGCCGACACCAAAGAAAGAATTAAAATCATTTAGGAAAGATGATGGTACAAATACACAAATGATTACTTCAATTGATATGGATGAATGGAATGTAAGTATTATTTGAACAATAATGGATATGTTTTTTAATTATTTGAACTTTTAATTGAACAATTTTAAAATGTAGCTCCTCCACTTGAACAGTTTATCATAATTGAATTTTATATTTTCAGAGATTGAAGTCAAGAGAAGGTTATGTTCAAAAACACAAGAGAAGTTTGTAAGAGGATTTTTATTTGCTCGTGTGATATTTCAAATATTTTGTACTTTTGTTTGAAATAGCTGTATTCAATATATATTTTTTTTAAATTAGCGCTTGTATTTAAATTTACAATAACTGGATTTCAGTTGGCATGATAAAAACTTTATGTTGACGTTAACATTTAACACCTAAAAGTAGGGTTATTTGATTTCAATCTATCAATGAAACTAGTTATTTATCGTGGTATAATTTAATTATAAAATAATCACTAACATAATGAACAATATGCTCAATAATAAAAAAAATATATAATACATATAAATAAATTAAGAATCATCGAAAGTCATCCGACCAACACCATGAGTCTTCATATATCTTCGGTACTGTTTATATTTTGTGTTTTCTGCTAGCTGCTTTTTCAACCGTTCCTCCTCTTCGCGCTTCCATTCTTCAAAATTCCCCTTTATCCACAACTTATTATCTAGGTACTCTTGTTTTTTCTCATCTTCTAGAGATTCAAACTGGTGATGTCCTAATTTCATATATTTGCGGATTACGTAAAGCTTTTCTTCCTCGCTTAGTGGCTTTTTTAGGATAGTATGATTCCATATCCATGCAAAATACCAATAGAAATATTTCAAGATCGTATAGGGTAATAGGATTAATTGTACCCAAAGAATATCAAGTACAGTTGGCTTAGCGTAAGCACCTTTAATATCCATTTTATCTTCTATTACCTTTTGTACTATTTTATCAATTTCATCCTTTTGCTCAGATTTACTTTTCCTACTTTTTTTATGAATATTTAATAATCCCTCTTGCTTTGCTATATCCAGCGCTCGGTTCCGATACTTGGGTACAGTCATAAAATACTTGATGGCAGTCTCGTATCTTTGCCATGAGCTATAGTATTGTATTCCAGAGATTATTGTAATTGTCACAAACAGTACGATTCGTACATCAATCTTCGGGGCCACACGTCTTCTATAATATCGATAATAATGTGCATAATAAGCGTCGGGATTGTCAAGCATATAGTCATAATCGGCACGAGATTCGTCGTCTTTAAGTATTTCATAGGCGTTCGCGATTATCTTGAACTGCTCTTCAGCCTTTAACTTATCTTCCTTAGACCTATGCAAATCTGGATGATATAATTTAGCTAAACGCCGATAACTCTTCGCTATCTCGTTCTTGCTCGCGTCTTTCGTGACTTCCAGCACATCGTAGCAATTATTCTTACCACAGTATAATCCTTCTAACAGTTGAGCTTGTAACGAACAGATAACCGATAAAAAATAGATAATACCTAACGCATTTCCGCGGAACAACATTTTGGCACGCTAACGCTAGATTTGAAAATTACAACGTCCTCGTTAGCCACGTTTTAAACATTTTAAACGAAAGTTCCATACGCTTTACGTCTTCATTCAACGTCATTACTGACAGTAGATTAACAGATGACATTTGTAGCCAATCGTAGAAATAAATTATCACTAATAACAATTCCATAAAATTTAATTTAGCAGGGATTTTTTAGTTATACGTTGTGTTTTACTGTCGCAGTACAGTATCGCCAATCGGCAGAAGATTATAATTAAAAATAGTTGAAGTTCAATTAAATTATTGTTGTCATCGGAATTGTTTTATTTTATAATTGTTTGTCATGTTTTAACAATATTAACGGATAAAACCTTAAGTTAAACCGTTTATACTATACATAAAAAACCTACGATTTGGATAACTCTTGCAGATATTTGCAAATGTTGGTGACGCTGGTTAAACAAACATATTATTTTGTGGTTATGAAATAAAACATGGATCCTTTGAAAGATTTTGTCAATAATTTATATATATGCTTAACTGGAAAGGAAAATAAAGGAACTAGCATTATAAGAGTTCATACCAGAAAATTACAAGGGACTGGAGAATTAAGCTTTCCATTAAAAGCAAGCAACTGGTGTTCATTAATTGGCAAAGCCGGCCCCCATAATGGTACAATATTTAGCTTTCAGAATGGTGATAATGCAGAAATGTTAATTTGTCGGAGCAAATCTTGGATCTTGAGTATTGATAAAACTGAAATAATCAAAGACGATGTGCATATTTACTTGAATCGAACTTCAACGTTTAAAACTGTTATAGAAAGTGTTTTCCACAAAAAAGAAACATATGGAGCTGATATGTCTACTTATAAAAATCTTAAATTTAATGTGAGATGTGATAGTTCTAATAATGGACAAGATATTTCTTTAAGTGAATTAAGAACTAACTTATTAACGCAAACAATGAAAAATTTAATACACTTTTGTGGCGGCATTATAGTTGAAGAAGAAATTGCAGATTTCGATATTCATGTCACATTGAAATCTTCAAATCCATATAGGAAATGGTTGTGTGGGGCTGTCATAAACAATCAAGGTGTTAAGGATGTAACCACTACAGCAAGCAATCTTTACGAGTATATTTACATTGCATGATATTTCTGACTCGTTTTTAAGATGAGAATAATGTTATAGGCAACGCACTTTAGATATGAGAATGATGGCGGAACATAAATATGGGTTACGAATCACTTCACAACCTGGCTGGTCCGAGTTTTTCCAAAAATTAGGGAGTGCTGCTGTTACAATTGAGTTACTTAGGAATAGACCTAATCAAACTGTTATGACTGATGTAAATAGTGAATTTTTAGCTAGTAGAAAGGGTAATTGAATACGTTTTCAACTATACAAAGTTACCTATGTATTTTGCCAGGTGCTGCTTTTATTTTATATAATTGTGCTAGATTAGCAACACTGTTTAAGGAATTCAATAAAAGAGTGTCCAAAGGGGTTTATTCAAAGCTACCAGAACCTCTGGATATAGATTTTAGCCAATTAACTCAACCGGTAAGCAGTAAATTGTATTAAAACATTCTTAACAAGTCTTCTGCGTTAATTATGATTTTTGTAGGAAGAATGGGAATTATTGTACATTCATATACTTCAATTTCCACGTGTAATAAGAAATTGCATGAAAGACGTTGCTGAAGGAAGAATCTATCCAAACTGCTTAGTTTCTGCTTTGTCATCGATGAGTCTCTGTTTCAGTGTTTATTATAGGAGAGTTAAGGTTTTAGTTGTAAGTTTCAAGTTTGGCATTTATCGTGTATGTTTGTAAAAGTAATATTTTGTTCTTTTAGGAGCCTCGGGAACACATTCTTCCAATATTGCATGCTAGGATTTGTCTATTAAAAGCTTTAGAGCAAGTTATGCATAATGGTTTGAGGTTGTTGGATATACAACCTGTTAAGCAAATGTAAATCCAAAATTGAATAAAATCAATTCCAATTTTTATGCCTGTTGTATCTTTTACGTTTTGAAAAAATCTATATAAAACACAGTGAACCTTTGTTTGAACCCTGGGGAATACTTGAATTCACAATTGTAAAAAAATATTGATTCTCCATTTTGTATTATTGTATTGTTCTTGTAAATACAATAAAATGTAAATAAAATACATAGATGCAGATCTTATGAGCCTTCGTCTTCATCACTGATAATAGTTATTATTTCTTCAATGCTCTTTTGTTTCTTACTCTTTTTAACAATCTTTCTCCTTTTATTTTTGCAATATATATCGTATAAGCTCTGCACATCATGGATGTAAGATTTCTTTATAGTCCATTCTAGTAATCTGCCATTATCATCTACCAACAGCATTTTTGTCGGATCTATACTGATATCATATTCTGGTATTTTCACCCCCAGCTTTTTCATTACTTTGATAAGGACATCATCTACGTATGTGTTTATAATCATATCTGCCTTTTTATCCTGTCGATAAGTTAATATTTGGTATACAATGTTTTTCTCTACGTAATTTTTTTCACTTACATGTTTTGTCGGTTGCAAATTAATAATAACCACTTTTCCCCCATATTTTTTACAGCTAAGAGGTAGATTTCCACTAGGAACAATTTGTAATGTTGTACCTAAACATATATTGATATCTGCAACACTATTTGCACAGAAATAACAATACAAAACGCCACAACAGATATAATAATCTTACCTGGAATGTAGTTCAGCCATCTTCAAATCTGATTCGGGTAAATTATCTTCCCAATCAAGGATTGTATCACATAGCTTCCCTCGGCAAGCCCTACCTGATATCTGTTGCCTTGGACAATTAATTTCTAAACATTTTTGACCAACAGTTGTCGTGGCAGATTTCCGAATAAATTGCCTATGATACGTAACAAGATTTAAGAGACATTTGCCATTTAAATTTGTCAGACAAAGAATGAATAATACCTGTCACAAGTGTTGCACTGTTCAATAAACATATTTCCATGTAGCTCAGCTATATTTTCCCTCGAGATGCCTGTTTTTAAATGGAGGCCATCAATGTTTTGGCTAACTATATACCGGACATAACCTTCATCAATTAATTTCTTTAAAGCCATATGTGTCTTGGTTGGAATTGCATCATCGAATGAAATATTTATATCCGGTTTCATACCTTTCTTTTCCAATGTCCAAACACCTTTGGGTCCCCTGTTATCCATTTTAAATTTGTTCCTGATATTCCACCTTTGATAAACAAAACTTACCGAAAGTCTGGAATACCAGCCGAGGTACTAATTCCAGCTCCAGTATGTACAACAACATGCCTTGCATTCTTTATCCAATCAGCTAATTGTGTGCATTTTATCTCAACATCTTCAGCAGAATTGAATTTCTGAAAAAAATATAGAATCAAAATATACTTTTTCTTCTTGTTTAATTCAATTGTTACCTCTGGTACACCTAAGATGCCTTTATCGTCGTACGGTGATAAACCATCGGCATAGTTACACGACATCTTAGTTGAAAATTATTTAATTTACAATTTGTTGTTTATTCTGGTACATAGTTGTTTGTCGGCAGTGATATTTTGCACTTAATTCGTATTTATTCTTAAATTTTGAATTTTTGCTTCGTGAAAGTATTTCTGCGAAAAATTTGTCGAATTCGTGTAAAAGTAGTTATGGAACGACAGTTTTATCGTAGATGAATCATTTTCAAATCATTATTGGTATTTCTAATTAACACGGCTTTTTAGTTTTATAGTACTGCAAACATTTTTGCCATAATCTGTAAATTAAGGCTACGTTCTTAAAATCCTGTTCGGCAAAATCGATCCAAGAATTCCAGTGTATGGAAATAGGAATTTGTTATTGAAATGTCGTAGAGAGAGTATTGTAAGCCAATTATATGCTAATTTTTCTTTATTTTTGAGGTTACAAGCCACAAATTATTATTCCAGATACGTTCTAAATTTCAACAAGTGTGTATACTGTATACATTGCTTTCCAAAAGATTTTATCAACTCCATATTTAAATTCACCAAACTTATCGAACACAAACGCAATTGATTTATGAATGAAACAATATAATTTAATAGCAATATATCATATATTTTTTCTGTATACAAACTTTTTTTAAAGCTGCAAGGAAAGTACAATATTATGCTTACTAATTACTTTAGAAAAAAAAAAGATGACATAAATTAAAATACATAAATAAACGTTGATATTATTAACAAAGTATAAAAAATATACCTAATATAAGTAAACCAACTAAACATGTGAATCTCCAAGTTATATATAGGTATATTATATCATAGGTATCTTGATCTTTAAATACGCTTCTCATATCTTACGAAATGTACATATTAGAAAATAAAAAAAAATAAATAATAAAAATTAATCGGTTATTACGATAGTACGAAATTTGCTGTTAATCATTTTTACGTTGTATAACTATATTTTATTTATTAAACATTGTAGAATCACACATTAAGCTGAGATTTTCTTTTGTTTAATAATTGTTAGAGAATTAATATTAGAAGGTTTTCCTATGTACTGCACGTTGCCCCTCCTCGTCATACTCTCTTTTGGTAACCCACATCTTTTTGAAGGTATCAAGAGCTGCTAAGATTGAGCCACCAATCCATGTTGAATATAATCGCTCTTGGGGAGCCGAAATCTGGAACAGAAAAATAGTAACAACATAAAAATCAATTAAAACATTCCAACAAGAGGAATTTACCTTAATTTGTACATCCTTCGGTGAAATTTTCTTAATTTCTGATAATAACCTATCACCAAAACCCTACGAAAACGATAATTAATAAGTAATAATTTTAAAAAGAATCGAAAGATTACCTTGAATAAAGTAGAGCCACCAGATAGCACAATATTTTTGAAAAGCACCTTACGTAAATCCAAATCGGACTTTTGTATGGAAAACATTAATACTTCATGTAAGCCTTCGCACTCCTCTCCAATCAAATAAGGCCTAAATAGAACTTCCGGCGCTCTATACCTAGCCGGACCAATCTTGATGGTGTTTCCATCAGGTAGTAAGTAATTAATATGCTCAGTTTCAACAGACTCCTCTTTAATTGGATTATTTGCTAAATAGCAAGCTTTTTCTTTAATCGTCTTAACAGTTTCGAATTCTGCTGTTGTTTTAAAGTTAATACCTTCTTTTCTTAGTAACGACCTGATTAAGAAGGTTTAGGTTAATATTGGAGATGTCAAATTTGGTAGCTGTTTAAAACGGCAACCTTAATATTCATACTTACTTTAAATATCTCGATACATCTCTCCCAGCGATATCAATTCTCATTATACTATGTGGCATTGCGAATCCTTCATAAATAGGCACTGCATGAGTAACGCCATCTCCTGAGTCTAAAACCACTCCTGTAGTACGTCCAGTTGAATATCTAAGGGTCAAGATGATTGATGTAACCGAACCTAATAGATTGGATAAATATCAACTCACAAACTTAACACAGCCTGCATTGAAATAAATAATGCCGGAACATTGAAGGATTCAAATAAAATTTCTGCCGATCTCTCCCTATTCGGTCGTGGATTTAAAGGAGCCTCCGTTAATAATACAGGATGTTCTTCGGCAAATGTACACAACTGCTCTTTACTATAAATATACGTCCAAATTTTCTCCATGTCATTCCAATCAGTGACAATACCATGTTCCATTGGGTATTTAATCGTTAACAAGCCACGATGTTCTTCAGCCGTTGGTCCAATAAATACATCGCCTTCTAATCCTCCTGCCATGACGCGAACATGCTTTGGTACTCCAATACTGTAAATGTATTCAAAGGTAACATCAAATATTACAGGCTCAATTGAATTATATACATACTAGTTTGGAAAACGACATTTTGGTATTTGATCGCCAGCAAAACCGGCCTTAATTACACCAGATCCCTGAAACAAGAGAAAGTAGAAGAAATGCGGTAATAAGACATTGTAGTTGGGCATTGTATTACTTTTTCTACAATGTAAATTTTAGCGAGAGTAAAATAATTCGTACGATTTACTTACGTTATCTATCACAACCGGTTGATTTACAATTACGTCATACGCTTCCATAGTTTAAAGTAAGTTCTTAATCACACCTAAATTACAAAATAATGATGTTATGGAGGTTAACTTATAGGTGTAAGGATTTGACTCATAACAGCTTCTGTCAAGAGCAGTTAATGAGTTTACCACTAGATAGCAGCATGTTATTTAAACAATTCTTTAGGTTTCTGTAATTGTTAATTAAGAGTTCTATTGTGTTATTTACTGTTTATTACAGCATATTTTACAAATTATATACAATTAATACAAACAATAAAATAGATATTCTTAAAGTATCAGTGTTGTGAAAATAATGTGTAAGGCATTTGACATTTTAAGTGTGCCACTAGATAATGCTCGAGCACAATCGCAACTCCTCCACTCTCACCACCGCATATTCCAAAGTTTTGCTTTTAAACGAAGAAAGTGTTATTGTCGTACGTACGTAACCTAATAATAATGGTAATATAGAGAAAGGTCCATTGCATCAGTGATTTCAATGACAAGGTGAAGATGTGTTGGATTGGATCCGCACCACGGAGATAACTGCTAATAAGCCAGATATGGTGGTTCTGGTGGAGCCAAAATAGAAAGATGTTTATAGTTGAAATATCTTATCCGGGGGAACCGAACGTCGCTGAGAAAGAAACAGAAAAACAAACAAATATAGAGAATTAATGTTCCAATTGATTCCAATTCATACCCGAAGTCATAGCCCGGAGTATAAAATTTGCTTTATCACATTAATAATTGAAGTTCGGAGCAGCATGAAGGAGATTGTCGTTGATGGCATACGAAAATTGTGAAAAATGATAAATTTTTGTCAAGTTTCTTGGGCTCTCTCAGAGTGCTAAGGGCTCATGACACCAGCTACCCCATATTTTAAAGCTGGACCACTTCAAGGGTAAACCCCAGTGAGGATAGGATGTGCTCGATGTAATACCCCGTCTTTTGTATTTAGCAAGCTGCCGAAATGACTCAGGCACCACAAAGATCACAAAAAACACCTAAAACATAATACATGCTAATTTTTGTTAGGCACTACTTTTATATTTACCTTTAATAAACATAGTAAGCATCTAAAAAAGAGGTGGCGAGGCATATGGGAAGGTTTTCCTTCTGCAGGGACATCTGTGCTTTGTCCCGTGTGAGGTCTTCCAATATGCTTCTTCAGCTTGCTGGACTTGGATGCTAGGATAAGGTGGATACAAGGAAGAGGAAAAAAAACGAAAATAACGTTTATTTTCCAATACATTAAGAAATACACAACAAAGGATGCTACAAAAACTATATAGATTGTTATACCTTTAACAACATAATATTCCCACTGTATAGAAAATCAAAAGGTTGGATTTAAATCGTAGCAAAGCTGGTTTTAATCTTCCATTCAACCTTTATTAATTTGATAAGAAAAAAAAATGTCATGCATACAATTTTATATGCATGACAGAATTAGTTAGGACTAATTATGTTCTAAATAAGAGAACATCTCAGAACCATAGAATTCTGATTCACTGCTGACTACTGAATAAGAACTTGCACGTCAATAGTCTGAATCTAGAGCAAGAACACCCCTTAACGTCCACCCGTAAGTTATTAAAAAATGTAGAAATGTTGTAGGAATACGAGCATTTAAAGATTTTGTGCTTAGGAATAGTAAGAAAATTCCTAAACCGAATACAAACATTTTGAGCCCGTTGTATCCTAGGCTATATTTCTTGAATTAAGCAGAGGCAAGAAACTGAAGAGCACTAACTGAATTATGATAAAACTAGGGACTCATAAAGCTCCGTTTCTATTTTATGAATTAAATAGTGGCGGTGGTAATACATTTTAATTCTTATGTGTTGTGGTCAATAATTAGACTTGGATTTTTAGCCTCCGACTACGGGTAATTGCAGTCCATCAATGGATAAATTGAAAAAAATTCAGTTGTTAAAATGAACGGTGTATTTTTGCTGTATTTGGTTTATATAATTATACACATACGGATAAAAAAGTATTGGTAAGATATTAAAAGCCTATGCCCAGCATGTTATTAGTTCTCTATTTTATTTTGCTAATTATAAAACAATTACATATGTAGATCTAATTTTTAGAAAGTTATGTTTACGGCAACTTGAGATTATTATTATTCACAATCCGTATTTGCAATTATTTTTTTTTACGATTTCTTTGTAAGAAAGTTATCATTGTTTTCATTTACCAGTATTTTATTATGTATTTTTTATGAATTTAGTGTTTCTTCTAAGACAAACCTGTTTATTGCAGTATTTATGGAAACTATTATATTGAATTATTATGAATAAATGCACTAAAAGGACCTGTTTTATTTCTATTTTGATGGTGGAGGAAACACTTTAAATACGATAGTCATTTACTGCAAAATACTATAATTTTTCTCTTCTATTATTGTGTTGATAGTATGGAGAAAACAGTACACATTTGTTTTTTGCCTGTGTTCACTTCAGTCGGTTAGGTGATTGAAACTTTGTACAGGAGAGAGCTATCTATATTGTCTATGCTTAACGTTTTGTAATTATTAACCATGCTTGCGCTATCTGATAAAACCAGTAGCAAAAAAAAAAGCTAAAACAAATTCATATATATAATATATATATATTACATTTTTACATGATTATTAATTTTTTAATAAAAAATAGAAAATAAGTTATTTAACGGTACATAAAATATATAATAAAGCTTAAGGTCTTTTATGTTTGTTAAGCTTAGAATAGTAATGATCGGGCATGATACTAGAATGAGACATGTCGAAAGCATGCTTTCCTATTTCTTCATACACCTGCCTTGAAACAAGTGCATCTTGGAAGGTGTTTAGAGATGCTAAAATTGATCCACCGATCCATGCTGAATATAGCCGCTCCTTAGGTGCAGCAATCTGTAAATGGAAATATTCAAGATGAATAATTTCAATGTAAAAATATTCACATACCTTCAATTGTGCATGTTTTGGAGAAATATTCTTTAGTTCTGACAAGAAACGACTTCCAAAACCTTTAAATAATGTCGATCCTCCAGCTAATACAATATTTTTAAATAATGTATTTCGTAAATCTAGATCAGACTCTTCAATTGACCCTAAGAGAATTTTATGTAAACCACCATATTCCCTACCAAGAAAATGCGGTCGGAACAGAACTTCAGCAGCCCTAAATCCCGACGGACCAACTGCTATCTCTTTGCCATCGGGTAACTTAAAAATCATCAGATCTTTTACGTTGTTCTCTTCTTTAATTGGATTTTCGCACATGTAACATATAGATTCTTTAATTTGTCTTATGATCTCAAAATCCGCAGTTGTTTGAAAATTTATGCCTTCTTTCTTTAATAGCATTCGTAAATATTCTGTTACTTCACGTCCAGCAAAATCAATTCTTTTAATGCTTTCTGGCATTGCAAAACCTTCATATATGGGAACTGCACTTGTGATTCCCTCTCCAGAATCTAAAACGACACCAGTTGTACGTCCTGTCGAATACCTATGACAAAAAAAATAAAACAATGAAAATCTAGTATGATATCAATTACTTACAATGTTAAAATTGATTGCATCATCAAACACATTGATGGTATCTTGAATTTCTCAAAAAATATCTCGACAGTCTTCTCACGATTATTTCTAGGATTCAAAGTAGGTTCTGTGAATAATAACGGATGATCTTCTGGTAATAGATCTAGCTGTTTATGATAAATATACTGCCATATTCTTTCCATATCATCCCAATCGGTAATAACGCCATGTTCCATTGGGTAATTGATTGAAAGCTTACTTAAATCGTCTACTGACCCAATAAGTGTTTCACCACGAACATTTCCAATTTTTTGCCTCGCAACTCTTTAACATATGTAAAAAAAAAGGTTTTCATATTATGTTATAGATGATTGTGTATGTAAGCGTACCGGTTTTGTACGATACATTTCGGAATTCTCTCACTCGCAATTCCGGCTTTTATTACCCCAGAACCCTGTAATGTTATAGAGTTATTAGGTTTAATTCATTCGATCCTTGTCAGTTATTACATTATCTAATATGAGGGCCTGGGATAAATTTGTTTCCATATTTCTAATTATTTACTAATAATTAAATGTAAGTTAAATTCAATAAATAACTATTTTAACCTTTTTTGATAGATGACAACTAGCGCAGGCCAATCAGGCGCGCAGCGTTGCCAACCCTAACAGATAAAAAACACTAAATTTATTTCGGATGAATACGAAGGTTTGCTCAAGATTTTCTGATTTTAACGCTATCTGCAAGTAATCATTACAAATAAACCAATCAAATACACTAAGTTTGTGTACTTAATTCTTTCTATGTACAACTGTATACAAGCAGATATGTGACATGATTCTCAATACTAACAATTTAATCTATAGTACCAACATTTTCTAGTGGAAATCCGCTACAATTGCCTATGGACGCGCCCTCTACTACCTTGGGTCCCAAAACAAAAATTTAGACGTAACGATAATATAAACAATTTTATTTAGCTGAAACTAAATTAAAGAAATAAGGCTACAATGCCGCCCAAGATACAAATTCGTTTAGCTGCAGACCGAGTCAATTACACCATTGCTGTAAATCAGCGAGTTCCCAAGATCTACACTCCAGGACAAATTATAACCAAACAAAATGAATTTATGAGGTTAGAAATCCACATTTGGATGATGCCTTTTATATATTTCATACTCTAAATTTGTTGTAGAGGACACGGAACTTACGAAGAAGAAGGTGATTTAAAGGCATCAGTAGCTGGTGTTAAAGAAGAAATAAATAAATTAATATCAATACGGCCTTTGAAGTGTCGTTATAATGGTGAAACTGGCGACGTAGTTATTGGCAGAATAACTGAGGTGCAACAGAAGAGATGGAAAGTTGATACTAATTCAAGACTAGATTCCGTTCTCTTGTTGTCATCAGTTAATTTACCTGGTGGTGAATTGGTTTGTTTGAAATGTAATTTAAGATGAAATATATTTTTATTTTTGTTTGTTTGTTGTAGAGAAGGCGCTCAGCTGAAGATGAACACATGATGAGAAAGTACTTACAGGAAGGAGATTTGATCAGTGCAGAAGTGCAAAATGTATTTGCCGATGGTTCTCTGTCTCTACACACAAGAAGTCTAAAATATGGGAAGGTAAGCTTGTGTTAATTATAATTTTGCGTCTTTTTAACATTTTTCTCTCTCACTAATAGCTATCGCAGGGCGTGCTAGTGAAAGTTTTTCCAACTTTAATAAAACGCAGTAAAACCAGGTTTCACAATTTACCGATTGGAGCCAGTATTATCTTAGGAAACAATGGTTACATATGGATTAGTCCCACCATAAATGTAGAGGAGCCATCTGTTGGTGGGTTTATGCAAAATCTCGATGAAGTAATTTCAAAGCCAGAGCGTGAAACAATCGCCAGGTTGAGAAATTGCATACAAGCTTTGGCACAATGCAAAATGATGTTGTATGATACTAGTATCTTGTATGCCTATGAAGAGTCCTTAAAATATGATGTGAAAGAATTGTTAGTTCCGGAAGCAATTGTGGATTTAGGAATTTTGACTCAGGAAAGAATAAGTATGTTAATGAACAGTTAAGTTTAGGATGATTTAAGATAAGATTTGATAAGAATTTTTATATATTTTGAATTAAGTTAGTAAATCGTTTTTAAAGAAGCTTTTGTTTTAATATAGAATAATTGGCACATGGGTGGAAATAGGATCCCTAGTATCTTTCCTTTTGCACAGTAAAATATATAATGTAAGATAAAAAAGAAGATATAATTCAAAATTTCACCATTCACAGATGAGGTACTATTAACTGCCTTTACGACGAAGGGGTGGTAGTAACAATGCCATGGAAGATTTTACATACTCAATTTACACACTAAAAGGCTCCTGAGATTAAGACAAGCTTTAAAAGCTTATATACCCCGTTGGGCTGTCACCTCACTAAAAAAATTGATTACCTTACAGCTGTCATTCGCCTATTACGAAAACGATATTTGATCTGCAATCCCCTTTGTGACGGGTGATAATTGTCTAGATTTTATTAAATTCAAATTTACGGCGAATAAGGTGTTAATAGTTGTCAAAATGAAATATTTCAGCGTTAGTTGGTTCTATTTCTATAAAAATTGTTACCGAATAAGTATAGCAGTACATCGTTATCTAATTTAGGAACAGTTCTAAAGTATCAAAATTGTTATTGTATTGAACAGTCTTCAATCAAAACAAATAAAATACGTTAAAAGTTTGCATTGCGTTCTGAATTTTTGCGTTTTACGCTATAAAGAACAGGAAGGTATAAAAATTCTACAGGCAGGCGCTAGAATTTTTAAATTCGCGAATATGGAGGAATGAAGTGGAATAAGCAAGTATTTTATTCCCGAAATTATATGTGACTGAAATTTAAAAACTCTTGTAAAGTTCAATAAGAACCATAACTGGAACTATTGCCATGAACAACCAATAAATTGTTATCAAGTTGATAATACATATGTAAGTATATAAAACAGTTTAATAAAGAAAATAAGTTTGCAATATGCAAAGAATGCTTGTGGTAACGCTCCCTGGTATTTCATCGGAAACTATACATGTAGGGACAGCAGCCGCAATTTTATTATTTCTTTTATTGAATAAATTAAAATTCGATTTTGCGGCAATTCGTGGATAATACTTAATTACTTATACGGGGTAAGCACATTAAATCCGCTTACTTTATTGCCCATTTTCTTAAAGTTCTTCTTGTCTAATTTGATCAAAGGTTCTTTCCAAATTGCTAAAGACAAAATATACTCAGTAAGATTTTTTGGCCGTCAATTATGTTCCAAACCTTTCTAGAACCGATCAAATCGCGCCTAGTGAACTTGGTCCTTGAGTATTGGCCCCCTTTCTATGTTAATCAGACGGTCCAAATAACCTTCTGACGTCTTTCTATTATTGCCTGATATTTTGCCATCTTCGTTTATGTACCGCCTTCTTTACTTCCTTCTCTTCCATGTTGTCACCGTTATTTTCTAACAACTCGAGAAAGAAGTCATCTTCTGTACATGCCCTAGGGGTCATTTAGAATAATTTTTTTTATCGTCGGCAGGACAATAGATTTAATTTTAAGTAGTAGTAGAGAAACAATGTCTCTTCCAATGTTGAAGAAGTAATCGAAACTATTTAAAGAGAGTTCTCTTTTGTATGTCCGGTGCCTCCACCAAAGTTATATTTCCATTTTTTTTCCAAAAAGAAGCTACTGAGGATACTTGGAATCGTTAGAAATATCAAATTGATTTTAC
>LR736862.1:3077082-3089709 GCA_902654985.2 Oryctes borbonicus
ATACTTGGAGTCGTTAGAAATATCAAATTGATTTTACTAGCGACTAAATTAGATAATAAAGTGATCATCGGGATTAGAGTATTTTAAATAACTTTTAAACTTATAACTTTAGAGTTAGTACATTCGAAAGTAATTGTCGATCTTTTCCTTTGATTTTTATGACGTAAGTAACTGTACCGCAATAAATGGTTATTGGATAACTTTCGATTGTTTAATTTGTTCATGTTACGGAATGTGTTCTACGGTAAATGAAAGAAAATACTAGTAAATGGCAATTTAGATTGTGTTTTACCTATCGAAGAAAGATTTATACTAATTGAACACGCGCTGAACGTTGTTTCGCTTATGTACGTGCCTGTATATTTTGTATATAAACTAGATGCGATACGTGAAGAATATCGATAGGTGCACAGATTTTGTTCCCGTCGTTAACTTCCTGAAGATGGAATTTGTTTTAATATTCTGCGGAGTTTTCAGCAGTGTTTTTGCTGCAGATCTACGTAAGTTGGGGGTAGGGTATTATTGAAAAGATGTGTTATTAATTTGAATCTAATTTGTAGCCTCCTATATTAAGCCCTGCTGTTTGCGAGATCCAAATATAAATGAATGCATTAAAAATGAGGCGAATGCTGTTATTCCAACCATTGTTAAAGGTAAAGGTTTTTAAATAAATGTTGTTTAATGAATGCAATTTGTTCGTTTTTCGCAAACAGGGGATCCTCAGCTGGGACTCCCGGTACTGTCTCCTTTAGTCCTTCCTCGACTAGACATGGGGGGAAGCAATCTACAGATTAAGCTTACTAACTTTCGGACTGACGATTTTAAAAAAATAAGGTTTAAAGAGGCCCTGTAAGTTCATATTCTGTCTTAATAATTAAATTAACAAATAATACAAACTAGAAACCATTGTAACCTTCTTGTTACCTACTTATTTATGAACAATAGTCTTCGAAACTTTCCATATAATAATAAAAATATGTTACTTAATTGTTTTTCCATCAACTGCGAATTAACAAGTCAGAATAATGCTAGTTTACAATCTCGTAAGAGCAACAATAGAAATAGCTCGTTAATTTATATCATTGTTATACTTAGACGATTAAGTTATATTTTAATACTGTTTTTGTTTATTTCATTCTGCGTTTGGCAGCTTTGATCTAACTAAACTAAAAGCTGGATTCGTAGGATTCATCGACACCATAACGATTTTAGCAACGTATTCCGTCCAAAATGGAAAAATTCGATCATACACTGTTTCCGGGTTCGGTGGATTTAATATGACTGATTTAATATAGGTAAGTATACAGCGTGTAACAAAAGCGGAAGGCAAGCATATTTGTGGATTAAGTTCGGTTTAGTCCTCAGAAATTCGAATATAACCATATTTTATGTACTATTCTAGTGGCAAGTATCATTGACTACAAATGTGGCGTCGGCGCCTTCGAAAAGAATGGCGAGCAATACTTGCAGACCCTCGAGCCAGCAGTTGACACAAAAATAGAACGTGTTTATTATAAATTTGAAAATTTGCAATTATCGCCAAGTAAGCTGTAAACAGATTTGAAAAATTGCACTCTTAATATTTTTCGTACTTGTCGTGTGGTTATTATCATTTTCCAGACTGCAATGTCGACGAGTTGATTGACAAGAATTGGCGTTGGTTGAGTGAAGAATTGAAACTGTCGTTGAATAGGTTTTTCACAAAGTTGTTGGATTCAACAATAAACTGCGTCTTTTCGCAAGTCCCTAGGAATAAGCTGTTTTCACTGTACCGTTGATGGAGATTACATCTTCATTTGCATGTAATATCACTTACAACAAATAACTTTTTATTGCTACTTACTTTTATTTAAACCGTTTTCGATTTGCTTTACTGTTCAAGAAAATATTAAAAATATATCGGATAAGAAGAAAGAAATATTTTAATATTGATATCCCTATTAACCTTTCTATCATTCTCATCGATTTAATTTTAAGGAATCAAGGAGAAAAAAATGTTAACGGCGTCGCTCTCTAAAACTATACTTCTTTCTAACGATTAAATTACATAACAAAATAAATAATATCTTAGATTGTATTCTCTAACGAATTTTTTCATTGTATGTTGCAACATCTTAACTTATTTTTAGTTCAAAACTTGTATACTCGAAGGTAATCGTCTATAAATCATGATTTTTTCGATAGCGTCTTTGACGTAAGCATTGCAGTGCATTAAATAATATAATTCGATATATTTTATTTGGTTTATATATATTATAGAATGTATAGAATGGTAAACAATTGAAAACATACACAAACTCGTGAATGGCATTGTAACTTGTTTTTTTTTCCTGTCTTAAAGAAGATTTGCGTTAACTAAGTATCCGTTAAGCGTTGTTTTTATTTATTTATGCCCCAATATAGGCAATATGTGAAGAATATATGCAATACCTGCACAAATTCCGTTCACGTGAGATACTTCTTCGAGATGAAATATGTTTTAGTATTTTGAGCTGTTTTCAATGGTTTTTTTTTTTCCCGTAGAACTACGTAATTTCGCGATTAGAAAAGATATTTTATTAAACTGCCCTAGATTGTAGCTTCGTGCTGTTTTATTATTATGTTGCTCTATTGAATTGAATTCTTTTGGCTTTGGAAAATAGGGGATTTTCAGTAAGCAATCTCGGAGCTGTCGCCTTTGATACTTCCTCAATTAGATATTGATAGAAGTAATCGACAAGGTCAGATTTACCAATGACGCACTGAGAAAATTTGTTGGTGAAATTAAATATAAATATATTTTAAATTTAAATCTGGAACAAGAACAAAATATATTTAGTTCTAATACAAAATTATTGTTAGAAATTTGTATTAAAATTAAATCGAATAAAAGGTTAATTTTTACAACAACTTTTATTTATTTTAAATAAGCCAAATTCAATTTAACAATATCTTTCTTATTTTATATACTCTTCAATTTAATAAACACTATATAAACTTTCAAGGCTGTGCGCTTACTACTGGCGATTTCTTCTAGGTTTCGCTGTGTCAAAATGTTGCTAGTCATTGTAGCAGCTTCTTCAGAATAACTGAGCTATTAGGTACATATAATACTTTTGTTTTCATACTTATCGGGTAGAAAGTCTACCACAATTTGTGTTAACTTTGATAGCAATTTTTAATTTAGTTGCTGTTTTTTGTTTAAAAGAATTCAGACGGAAATAGCGTTTATTTATATAAATATCATTTATATTCAACCCATATCGTTCGATATCTTTTATGAAATATCCTATATTTTTCTCAATATTTTGCAAGATAATTTGATATGTGATACACCAGTATTACTCTAAAACGAAAGATAGAAAAATTTATAATTAAATCTGCAGATGGTTTTTATGCAATCCTATGTAAGCCTGCAGAAAAGAGTGCTTTCGCAGTAGCGTACGGCTCGGTTAATATCAATTTTAAAAATAATGTGTGTAATTATTTATTATTTTAGTTTGAGTGTGTTGGTGATGTAGACTGACGCAAAAATTTGCTGTAGTATTGTATCATTAGCATGGCTTCCGTTGAACGCCTATGGCGAGGTGAAAATATGTTGGTATATTTGGAAAATGAGCGTACAGCGTTTAATGATGTTCACGAATTTAAAAAGGCCGTTCGCATTACATTCGCACTCGCACTTGGTTTTCACTTGAGCTCTTGTCTATGTGCACTATAGTTTCAAAATCGGGATTCTTATTTATAACCGCATGTTACGTTCTCCTAGTTTGAAGAACAATGCCGCTAGTCGTCTGCTTCGGTGTATCTTTCTTGTGAGGCGAAAGGACCAATTGCTTATATGTAATTCTTATGTGTTTACTCGCTTAATTAGTTGCTCTCAAATTAAACACAGTACGTAGATATACAACATATATTTATTAAATAAACAATTCCCTTGACAAAAATGAAATAAATATGGTACTCTTTCCTATATATTAAAATTCAAATACATAAATAGCATACATGGCTTTCATAATTCGATTCCTTCTTTGTGTACGCATTCAAATGTATCGGAATGTTCAATGTCTAACGCTAGGGCCACCACAAAACCCTACCGGAGCATGAGCGTCTGGTTGGGCGACAGCAGCAAATAGCCGATCACTACCGCAAAAAGATGCTATACAACTCACGGCTACCCAGACGCTCGCGTTATTATTTATTTGATGCACCACCTCTTTTGCTCCGAGCTGCTGTCCCCATGTATAAGCGGAAAAATCAGGAACCAACGATAGTGCGGGTCTGAGCTTTGCGTGACTCGCAAGCGAAAGAGCGAAGGCAGGCAGTCGTGGCAGTTCGTACGTTCGACCTCCGGACGAAGTTTGGATACTTTGTATGTGTGTGTACGTTACCGGCGGCAACTGGCGGAGATTCCTTGCCTAGTGCTCGATCCGATACGTGCATTAGCAGTGGCTTCATCAAACAGGTATAATAAATGACTATTAAAGATATTTTTAATTAGAGCATTGATGAATTTTAAATATTTGCAAACTTTATAAGAAATTAAACGTATTTTTACATTGAATGCGTACAAGTTAAAATTTAAATTATGCTAAATATGAAATATATAAATTTATACAAGGCAAAACAAATGAAAACATTCAATTTATCACAAAATAGACACAAACAAAATATTACTTTTACAAATAAATAAAAATGGTTAAATATATAAAATGAAATGTTAAGTCCTTAACACCGCACATAATTTATCGGTTGTTAACCTTCCTACATTATCTGTTAGATTTCGTAACGAGGCTTTGAGGTCATCAACTATATTTAGCGCTTCGAGCATTGAAAGCTTGGTGTTCTCTAATTTGGAAATAGTATCTAAAAAAATTGCATAATTTTGGAAATTTGCTCTATTTGAGTATGGATTTCGGTATCTAAAACCAGGCGCTAGCCTACTGAAATTGCTTGAGTTTCTTGCAGATTTATATTTAAGATGTAAGGTTTATTAATGTGTAAAAACTTCTCATAATATAAAACAGCTTTAAGCCACCTTCCTCATCTCGCCAATACCGGCTGTGGTGGCTGAGGAATGCCCGGATAAGTCTATTTCAATTCACGAATTCGTTTCAGAGATTTAATAAAACCTTTTTTGGTAGAAATTATTAATTGATCTACTTTTGAATAATTGTTTCTATGACCTATAATAATAAATTCAGCTACAAGATAACATGCATGCAGCAAACAGGTTACATGAAGTAATTGAGGATGAGATTGTTTTAGTAACTTTCCAGCTTTAATGTTTGAACCTCCTTCTGTAACCAACACTACAAGTTGGGTTATCGATATATTGAACTTCCCGAAGGTATTTATTATAGTTTCTACTATCGTTTCTGCGCTTGTCTTCTGTAATATTGCACTATGTAGAGGAAGAGGCACGGATGCCAATCGCTTTTTAAAGTGCGCACATTTAAAAATGCAATTCTGTCTTGCATCCGTTGTTTCATCCACCGACAGCCATATTTTTTTTTTGATTTGATCCGTAATCATGTTTTTCACCTGCGGTAAATTAAACTGTAATTGACCTCTTGTTGGCAATCTTCATTCCGGAATATATTTCCCCGAAAACATTCGAAATTCTTCATTGTCTACAATATAATAGTACCAGTGTATTCTAATGTCGAAAATCGGTTAAGAAATCTGTTAACACTCGTCAAACATAATTAAGCACGCCGTCGATTCGCCATCATCAATCAAACCCGTCTCGTTAGTATGTATATGAAATACATACTAGCCGTGCGCGTATGAATGAAAACCTAGTTCTTCACAAAAGTAATACTTGCATTCAACACTAAATGTCTTTCTTTTACATGTCTCAATGGATAAGATTTTCTCAGCATAACGCGGATGAAGATCGCATTTTTAACTTGTTTTTGGTTGGTGATTAAATGAGTTTCTTAATTTCTTCTATTTCAACCGCTTTTGGATACTTTGCTGCTCAAGAAGAGCATAAGTATGTGTCAAGTTTGAAGAAAGATTACTCCAGGTTATTCTGATTAGTTCCAACTTTTATTCAAAGTAGAGATTTGCATATTCTAATATTTCACACTGATATCATTTGGTAACTTTTCTAGGTCACGTCTTTAGAAATACCAAATTAATATTTCTCTCTAACGAATTTAAATTAGAAAACAAAATATATCGTTTCTTTGATTGAACGCCTCAGTGTATGTGAATGTTGGAGTATCTTAAGTTACTGTTCGTTCAGAACTGATATACCCAAAAGTTTATAAATTAATGATTTTTCCATAGCTTCTTTAATGTAAGCGCAACTGCCACTGCATTAAATAGTTTAATTAGATATAATTCGGCATGTTATATTCGATTTATTTGTTTTATAGAATGTGCTTCACGGTAAGCAATTAAAAACGGGCACAAATGGCCTTCCGACTAGTTTTTTTAGCGATTGAAAGATTTACGGTAATTAAGTTGACAACTAAGCGTTTTCTTGCTTGTTTATGTCGAAATACATGTATATAAACCAGATACAAAACGTGAAGAATATCAATAAGTGTGCAAATTCCATTCACGCGAGAAATTTTTTTAAATATGAAGTTTGTTTTAGTGTTTTGCGGTGTTTTGAGTAGTATTCTAGCTGTAGAATTACGTAAGTTCGCCGTTAGAATGTTATCGAGTGAAAAGTATCTTATTAATTTGGCCTAATTTGTAGCCTCCTACATTAAGCCCTGCTCTTTGAAAGATCCAAAGTTGGGCGAATGCATCAAAAACGAGGCGAATAAGGTGATTTCAATCGTGATTAAAGGTAAAACGTTTCTAAAGAATTTTTGTTTGTTTAATGAATATAATTAAATTTTTTTCATTTTCGGAAAATAGGGGATCCTGAATTGGCAGTCCCGGTGCTGTCTCCTTTAACACTTCCTCAACTAGATATCGGGGGAGATAATCTGCAGATCAAACTTACCAACGTTTCGAATGACGATTTGAAAAACTTGAAGTTTAGAGAAACCATGTAAGTTTTAATTACATTTTCTTTTAATAATGAAATTAATATTTTCCGAGAAAAGGAATTAGTCCGCTTGTGGGGACTGTTCACTCATGAGAAATGTAAAACCAAATGGACAAAATAACTCTTAAACTTATAATCAAAAAGTTCAAAGCTGCGTAGACATAAAATACAAGTTTTATTTTTAAAAGAAGTCAGATATTTTTGCCTTTCGGTTTTTATTTTTTTCTTGTAAGAAGCAATTTTGAAAATGCAAGTATTGAAACGCAAAAAAGAAATTATCGGAAAACTTCTTTAGATTTTCGCTCGATCGCTTTTGATGCATCGGCGTCGAAGTTTATAGGACCATTGGTACTTCTTTTCTCATCGTTACTATCTTGCATGAATATCTTTTCAATCTCATTTTCGCTGCTTACTCTATCACTAAACAGTTCTTCTGTAAGCACTTTCTCATCCAAATTAATAAAATCGTCACTTCCATATTTTGCTTTAAAGACAGGCGCCATGTTTATGTTTCACGCAGCTTCCATGACTATTACATATCAACTAACTTCTAAAGCAAATCGACAGCATTGCTTAAATGCAAAGACCCGACTCGATTTTATACGCTGCATATATGAAGCAGGAATGATATAAGACTGGTGGGGACACATCACAAATCGCGAGTAATGTTATACTAGATACTATTTTAGAACTACTGAATAAGAAAACTGTTGTGGATAAAGAAACCTATGTGATGATAAAAATTGGAGGATACGACCTCAATTGCAGATGTCACATGTAACTTAGTATCCGATAAACATTGTCAGACATCACTTCACGATTCAATTAATATAACTCAGATACCATCATCAATACAGTTTCCAAAAGAATCCACCACTAACTTGGCACCCGCGGTGAAAAAGACCATTAATATATTAGGAAAAAGGAAACGCAGGGAACCGAAAGAATCGAAAATGTTTTGGAAACGAAACAAAAATTACACACCGCAAAGACAAAACCAATAAAAATAGAACGCCAGCTGAAATAGCAAAACCTAAATAAGCAAAAAGCCACATTGAATTTTAGTCACTTTCTCTGCATTTTTAGGCATTTTAATAGAACGCTGTTGCAACCGAGCATTTGCTATAGCTACCCTTGTTATTGTTGTTTTCGGAGTACCTGCCAATATTAACATGTAGCTCTTAATGTTAACAGTAATTGCTGTATTGCTGACAAACAGTGATTTTTTTAAAGAATCAAACTTGATTTTTGATATACACTCCCCGACAAAAACTTAGACGCGGTAAGATGTTTTACGGGTTTTAAGGGTTACAACATTTCTTTGCGAAATTAGCAAGATATCTAATTAAGGTTTTATTCATAAAAGTAAAATAAACTGAAAAATATCTCCTCCAGTAATATATGAACTGAATAATAAATTATTACTCCAATGTTTAAACAATTTCTGCGACAAAAATTTGTTCTTAATCACTTCCAATAGTCGGTTATTAATAGATTTATATAAATTTAGAACATAATTTTGAGGGATATTCTACCATTCAGTCACTATTGAAGTTTTCAATTCCTGTACCGTGAAATATTGACGGCCTCCGCCATAAACGCGTCGTGCCAATTCACCCCACATGTTTTCAATAATCTTTAAGTTTGGTGACCGTGCCGGCCACTGTAAAGTTTTAATCTTTTTCTCTTTAAACCATTCAGTAATGGTTTTTGCTTTATGAATTGGCGCGTTATCTTGCCGAAAAACAAAATTGCGCCCGGCCTATTGGTTTCCAAAACGTAGAAGATTGTCACGCAATAAGTCTTTATACGTCACAGATGTCATTTTGTTTGTGCAAAACACTATCCCACTTTTATCGCGAAATCCAATCCCTGCCCATATCATCACAGATCCACCCCCTAATTGTCAGGTAATTTTCACTTTTGGTTCCTTTCTCATATCATGATAATAATGCGAGTATCCATCCGGTCCGTCCAAATTAAAGCGTTTCTCATCGGAAAATATAACTTTTTCCCATTGTTTCTTCCAGGATATGTGTTCTTCAGCAAATCTCAACCTCGCTTCGTTGTGTTTCGCCGAAAGTGGCGGTTGTCTCGACATTTTCTTCCGTGATATTACCGGTGACGCTTTTAAAATCCTTTGAACATTACGCACGTACTCCCACCTGTTCTGCAATAACTCTCATAGACGCAAAAGAATTGGATGGCCACCGCAATATCATGCGTTTATCTCGCTCACTTACAGCTTTCGGTCGCCCCTGGCCTTTTGGTTTGCCGTAATTTTCCGGATCTTTTAGGAAATTTCTAACGGAATGATCGCTTCTTCGTAACCGACGAGCAATTTCCTTCTTACTAACACCATCCTGGTGCCAGGCTAGAACTTTACCCCTTTCTATCAAGGATAATTGCTTTTTTCTACTAATATTGCAAACACTTTATAAAATATAATTTCTCGTGATGAAATGTGTACACTGTACCAGCATAACCGCTGCATATAAAGAGAAGTATCAAATTAAAACATATTTTAATTTTTTGTCGCATTTAAAATTCCTATTTTGATCTGGGAAAATCTCAATTACCCCTCATAAAGCAATAAATACCCAGAAATATCTATAAATGGACTATTTACATAACAAGTATTAATAACCCTCATTTACATTTTATATAATGTCTATAAACTTTGTTTCGTAAATAGAAACGATACCGCGTCTATTTTAACAAATTCCTGGCTGAATCTTTTAAAAAATTATTGGTATGATAATCCATCGAAATAGCTTTTGCTTACTTTATAGACCTACGACTGATTTTTTCTAAATACTACACTAAACGATTCTTCATCAGATGAAGTAAAATAGGATGAACTAGAATCTATTACAATAAATATTCCCATGAGTTAATATAATTACGGTTACTAGGCCATAATTGACGATATTTTGCCATATGTTAAATCGGTATATATCAGTTATATGTGTCCAATATTCTCCTTTCCAATATAAAAGCGGATCTAGGCTTAAATCTCATTTTAAAATATTGGTAATATGCTTCAATGGTGTTAAAATTGCTTTCTGTGTTTGATAGACTTGATCTAGCTAACCAAAAAGCTGGATTCGTAGGGATCACCGACACCATAACGATTTTAGCAACGTATTCCATCGAAAATGGAAAAATTCAATCACGCCCTGTTTCCGGGTCCGGCACATTTAATATGACTTTAAGTAAGTATACAGCGTGTAACGAAAGCAGAAAGTTTCTAATCCCCAGAAGTGTGAATCTGACCAATCTAACCCTTTGAGGAGTCTGATATACCGCTGAAATTGAGTCTTTTTTCTATTCCAGCGGGAATTATCCTCGACTTTAGATGTGGCGCTACCGCCGAGGTAAGGGACGGCTTACAATATTTACAGATTAGCAACCCAACAATTGATACAAAAATAGAACGTGCATATTATAAATTTGAAAATTTGAAATCACCTTCAGGTAAAGTATCTATTAATAAGTGTAATTTTAATATTATTCGCACGCGTCACGTGGTTATTGCCATTTTCCAGGTGACAATATTGATGAGCATGTTGATAAGAACTGGCGTTGGTTGATGGGAGAATTAAAACCATCGGTGGACGAGTAAGTGGTGTTATTTCGCATGTTCCTATCAATAAGCTGTTCGAAATGTAACGCTGATGAAGATTACATATTTTCATGTATAACTCCACCTATAACAAAAAAAAAAACTTGTTTTTGATTAATGATTAAATATGTTTATTCATTATTGAAAGCGTTTTATTTAATCCGCCTTTGACATTGCTGCTCAAGAAAAACATAAATATGTGTTAAAAGATTGCGCTACGGAGGTGTTTTTGATTGACTTTTGAGCAAATTATTTAAGCAAAAAATAGTTACTGTATGATTATGAACACTTCCAAGTTGTACTTTCAATTTTACCCAAAATAGAAACTTGCAGTTTTTAATTCTTCACATTGACATCATTTGGCAACCTTTCTAACATTCTCATCGATTTAATTTTAAAAAGTCAAGCAAAAATATTGTTAGGTCAATTTTTTTTTGTTATTGGTCTGCTTGCTGCTGAACTGCTGAAAGGTTTCGAAAAAGTCAGAGTCAAGTTGATTTGTAATATATAAGTATTTGCTACGTTCTTTGAATATTTAGGTATGGACAAAATATACCTTTTATTCGCAAGCATTTGCTAGGTTATGTCCACATATATTTGTATTAGAAATCCAAGTAATATTTCTTATTTAGGAGCTGGGAGACCCGATAGGGTGATTGTGGCTATTAATAGTCGATCAGAATCTGTCGTAAATATGGCTCAATTCCCGATTTTCTAGATCTTCCTATTATTCATTTATATGCTTATTTGTGCGCTTATATATACGTCTGTAGACTTGTCTTTGTTGGCTCCTTGTCACAGCCCCCTTAATATAGTGAGAAAGTCACGAAGCATATATTGTGCGAGAAGCGTATAGACCGACCGTTCGTAAGCATCAATAGCATCGCGTCGCGTCGGCCGATACTGAGCATGTCCTTTAATGGATCTCGATAGATGACCGACGATGCCGTTTCAGAATATAAACCGCGGAGCTAATCCTGCGGCTAGAGCGCGTTGGTGCATGATTTTATTTTAAAACATAATTTTAGCAGATTCTTTCATTATACCGCATTATTTTAACATGTACATTATATATAGATAAAAATAAATACAATTGATAAGGATATATACAAATATAATCAATATAATATCAACAATAAAGCATATTATAAAAATATTAAACGAAATACATGATACATACATTTTACAGAAAAAAAAAATGAAAAGCAATTGAAACGTTTTTGAAAACTACACTGTTAGACTTCGCAACAAATAATAATGATAGCAAGGACTGTGGCGTAGTATAGTAAATAACACATAAGTATCGGCACCCTCCGCACCACACAAGTTTAATTTATTATATAGTAATATAATAATTATAAAAAAAAAAAAAATTAGTATCGTTCGATGTTTGTTCACTCTTCCCTAGTGTACCGATCCCTGAAACCATAGAGTATTTAGTTGAGCTCTTAAAGCTCAACAATATTGAAGATACCAAAATAGCAGAATATAAGAGACTAACGTCACTCTGCATGAAGCAAAGTTGTTTTCAAGTTGAGGGCAAGTACTATGAACAATTAGAAGGTACAACAATGGGCAACCCCCTGTCCCCCTTCATAGCCAACTTGTTCATGAGCAAATTTGAGACATGCATGAGAGCGGATGCCACATATTTTCCTAGAATTTGGCATAGGTACGTAGATGATATTTTCGCGGTTTTTGATACTAAGAAAAGTAATATCCCGGATTTTCTCGCGACCCTCAACTCAAAATTTGAAACCATTAAATTCACAGTAGAAGAAGAAGTGAACAATCAACTTCCGTTCCTAGATAGTTTAATGATTAAAAATAATAATAAACTGGAAATTGACATCTATAGAAAGGAAATCAACACGAATAGGTACATTAGGAGCGATTCTAACCACTGTGGACAACACAAAATGGCCGCGATTAGCTTCTTAACTAATAGATTGGTTAAATTCCCTCTAAGTAGAAGTAGATTTAACAGAGAACTTAAATTCATAAAAAACAT
>LR736862.1:3090811-3124173 GCA_902654985.2 Oryctes borbonicus
TTGTTAGCAACTATATCTTTTAATTCGTTCAAAGAGCTATTTGAGGCCAAATTTTATTATAACTGTTCGACATTATATAAATAGGGATTTTTAGCGTTATGTTTGTTCTTGTTGGTAGTAAGTAAAATATATTACGTTCACGTGAACCAAATTGAGGTTCCTGAAATTCCTGCAAATAATTGAATAAATATTATTATTTCAAATATGGGCCATGCGGACAACACAAAAATAACAATCGTCATTTTTTTGTGTTGTGAGTTTTTAGGTTCTATCCACACTATAGGAACACCAAATTTTAAGCTTTTTCTTCTTCCTCTTGTCTATTGCCGTAGAGATTCCATACATGTTTTATACACTTTATGGGGAACCCAAGACTTATCCTGTTTTTCAATTGCAAAACCAAAATAAGAAGAATACGCCGTTTTTACAAAATCGGTGATATTTTGCCTTTGTTTTTCCATGCTATATTCATCACAAATGTGGCAGAATACATCTGAATGATTAAGACAAACTCTTCTAGACGAACTCATATTTATGCGAACTTCTTGGACAGCACTCTCTAAGCAACAAAGCAAATAAACAACACCCGCTGATACATGGCCAAGGTCCTTCTACCCTTGGCCGCGACAACTCACACCTATTCTCAGCCAATGAGAACGCACCTTAAGGTGCTAGGGCATTTCGATGGTACCAGCGCGATACATGGTACTGCTCGTGAAAACATTTTGTGACATGTCATAAAAGCCGACAAACTCTCGTTTATCGTGATGTAAAATTACAATTGTCGGAAACGACGTAACCATTGTCTAGAATAAAATGAAAACTTAGTTGTTACACATTATTTCAAAAACTAGAGCCAATTAATATGAATGCAATTTGTTTCTAAATTCCCTGCTTCAAATGTAATATGATATCGTATAAACATTTTTGACAATCGAAAAAAAAATTTTTTGTTGGTCTGCAAGTATTATCGGCTAGATGTGGACGAATTATTTAATTTAATTTGATTAACCATTGTATCTTCACCTTCAACTGTTAACGAAAAAGAACTTGTAACCCGTGCAACTTCCTTAAGTAGATTTTTATGATCTTTACTCGCTAATTAACTGGTATTGAAGTGAACCATGTAAATTTATGTATATAAGCGAAGGAATATAGCAAAATCTTCAGCTGTTTCTTTAAATTGGATTCAAAAATGTTGTCCGTAGCCGTAATATGTTCTAGTTTTTTTATTAACAATTGTGGAGTATTTAGTTTAGATTTACATAAGTTCTTTCTATTGGATTGTTTCATAACTTCAAATTATTTTTCTTCTAGCCTCATACATCCCGCAATGTTGAATTAGACTGAACGATTGCATTAGAGATAAATTGTAATTAGCTTAAGATAAAATAACCGTTGCAATGCACCTTTAGGTTTTAGTTTTCGAAAACTTGTAAGATCTCATTCGCTAAAATGCTGCTATAATAAGTAGCAATCTTTTTTAAATATAAAAAAGAACAGAAGACTTTAAAAATTGGCTACCAGATGCCGCTTATAATTTTTTGAGTAATTCAAATATCTTAAACAAGGACAAATTTAACTTTAGTCTAGTAAAGAATGCTAAAGCTGGTTTCAATGGTTCCGGTTAACCGGTTTCAGTTTTAGTTCGAAATGGTCTCCACTTGCTGATGTTCTTTCTTATGAAAGAAAGAAGGAAATGTATAGGCAAATGGTTAATTCCACCATGGATCATGGAGATGGATCGTGCTCACTACTATTTTGAAAATCTTCAGACCCCAGATAAAGGTGAGTGGCTTCTATATTATTTAAATTTATGTTTTATAATGTTTCCTTTGTATATATAGGAGTTGATATTAGTGATTTTGTGGATAAGCGCTGGAAAAATTTAAGAGACGGCTAGAAATCTAGATGCTGAGTAATAAGGTGCCTTTGAACAAAATGCTTGGTCTGTGAAATGTACCAATTTATGTGAATAATTTTATTTATTTCTTGAAATAATTTAATGGATAAGTATTATAGTATAAGGATAGATATAATACGGTTGGACAGGCCTTACAATTAGCCTCGAATAATTATGTTATCGATGCGTAGTCACAAATATGATTTTTTCTCAGATGATGGTTTAAGTGAATCAATTGCGCTTATAAATTACTTGTTTCTGTGGTTTGTTATATTTTGCATTATTTCGTCCAGGCGCTGCTTTTATGGTTTCCCTTATTAAAAGAATTCTTGATTATCAATAAAATCAATCGTTGACTTATTGGGGATTTGGGAGAAAAGAATATAGAATTACGATTCGATTACGTTAGTGAAAGCCTATATACAAATTATTATATGACTGCAAAAAAATTTTTAAGGTTACTAAAATTTGCAATTTAAATGGACTTTTTCTACGTTTTTACTAGGACAGGAGGTTCTAATTATGTTATTGCGAGTTTATGTATATATACACTATACATATACTACATATATAAGCTGGCAATATATAAATTTGATGAAGCAGATCACTTCTTATTGTAAGTTCTTCTGTTGTACGTTTGTTTGACATAAACGGAGCAAGCGTAATAAAATGAAAACCATTCTTTCAATTGTTTTATTAGTGTGTTATGTTACACAGCTAATTAGTGCTGGTGAATTGGAATTACGTAAGTTTACAACAACCTAAATTTCAAACCTCATGACAGCTTCGCTAACATTTGCTTTGTGTGTTAATCTGCGTAAAATATCTAATTCTGATATACCGTGGAACGTTAAGTTTGTTGACTAACGAAAAAAGGATTGTCGACTAAGGATGGCGATGCTTTTTTGGGAATGGCGCGGATCCTATACATTTGATTAGTGATACTATTGATAAGGATGTATCAATAAATTGCATTAAAACCTTGTCTCGTTTTCACTCATCATTTCGATCGCAGCGAATCAATATCGGTTATCTTTGCTCTAGCACCCTATATACCAAAATGTTCCATATCTGATCCAAACTTAGGCGAATGCTTCATAGAGAAGGCAAATATTGTAATTCCTATAATTGCAAAAGGTGAGTGTACGATAAAATTAATCCAACAACTGTCAAATTCAATTAGAGATCCACAATTTGGGATATATGTTGTGTACTTATCGTTCAATTTAACTTTATCTAAATCCAACAGGAGATCCAGAATTTGAAATACCGCCAGTGTCTCCTATTAGATTAAGTTTTGCAGAAATAAAAGCTATAAATCTACAGGTATTCGATGTTTTCACTGACGATATAAAGAATTTGAGGATTGTGAATGCCACGTAAGTAGTTTATTTTCAAGGACAAAGGCAGGTAATTGAAATGTATTTTTTCTCCATCTGTTTGTCGCATTTTTTTTATAAAGAAATAGTAACGTGGGCCAATACTTCTGGCGTTAGTAGCAAAGAGAGACAATGCCCATTTCTGCTGCAGAAGCAGTATAACAAGAAACTAAAGAACAACATTTCGATATGCTTTTGATAAAACTTAGTTATTTATTACTAATATTAATTGGACAATTTGTAGTGTTACTAAAAGTATGATGAAATGAAAATATTGAATATGAACGTGGTGTATTAACATCAATATTTCGCTCTTCTTTGCATACTAACATGGCCCATCATCAATTTGCTTGTTATTGTTAGTATTTATACCAGTATCGGTTAATAGCAATCTTTTTCTAAATATTCTTTAGCAACTACTGCAGATTTCCAACATCTACATCTAAATCAATCTTAAGTAAAGCATCATGTTTCTAAATCAATTCTAGTAATAAGATAAAATATTTTTGTTTACTTTAATTAGCAAATATTTCTCCTCGGAAGCTTCTGAAATAAATATAATCATACATGTTCCCTGTTAAAAGTACATATCTGACTTGCGGATATATTACAGTAAACAATGTCTTCGACCCTGACATAGAACTATTGATTCCATTTTTCGACAGGTTAGATTTCAAGAATGGTAAGGCCGTTTTTACAGCGGCCGCAAAACGAATGGAAGGAATAGCGCAAAATTATACTATTACCAGTGGAAAATTACTCGGCATACCAGTCTCTGGGCATGGAAAATTCAACGGGACAATTGGTAGATTCGTATTAATACTTTGAAAGATCTTTTTAACAAAATTTGCATTTGTCCTATTTTAGAAGGCGTAATAATTGATTATAAGGCCGATATTCATATTTATGAAAAGGATGGTGACAAATACATGGAGTTGGTTAACACCACAACTACCAGCGACATTGAACGTGGTCACTACTACTTCGAAGGTTTAAAATCTCCGGAGAAAAGTGGGTATTTTCGTGCAAGAGGCTTTGTAATATAATTTTAACCTTTTAGGCGATGTTAATAAGTATATTGACGAGAATTGGAGACTTTTTAGGATGAACATTAGTCCAGGAATCAACTACTACCTGAATCAATTCGTCAACATACCCGTTAAAGCTATTTTCAGCAAGATTCCATTGAAGAATTTGTTTCTACCATGAGATTGTATAAAGTATATAGCTACATGGCATTTGGTGTATTTACCTTTATTACAGTTTTTCTATGAAAAATAAACTAGACATTATTATTTCAAAAAAATATAATTGCCATGACTACCCAATTTCTGAAAGAATTTTCACTTACATGATTAAATACGCGATATATCCATAGCACGCATTTAATCATTCAATTCTTAGCAAAATTTTCGATTCTCGTTGTTTTTTGCAGATTTTATTCTCATTTCCATATAGTTCATGGTCAACACGCGTTGTTAATGTCAGTTATATAACCAGAAACGCGTAAGGTCACTATTCAAATTTACAAGTAAAATCACTTTATTCGTGGTGTTCCGAAAAAGGCAATAATATATTGCCGAATGACAGCTGCTAGTTGCATATTAATAATGCAACATATAAATAGGCCGCAGTAAAGACGACTTCTCTCGTGCAGTTCTTCGTTATCTTCTTGCAAAGTGCAAAGAGAATATTGATGAGATGGAAATGATTCTGCGGGTTCTGTTGGTGGTGTGGTGTTTTGTAAAATTAGTTAGTGGTGGTGGATCGGACTTACGTAAGTTTGTAAATTGAACGCTTTTTCTGGAACTATCCTAATAACAAGACGAATTGCAAATAATGTATTCGTGAAGCACGCTTATGTGAACGATTTCGTGTTAACTCAAGTTTCACATAAAGAAAGATAATTTTAAATTACCAAAAAAGTTAAGTTATTTTCTTTCAGCTTCCTACATACCAAAATGTTCAATATCCGATCCGAATGTGAACGACTGCTTTAAAAAGAATGCAAATATCGCGATTCCGATTATCGCTCGAGGTAAAATTTATGTATTTGAAAAGTATGGAATGAGTAAATTATATTTTTGACGTGAAACGCTCTGTATATATTTTTTTTGATTATTTGTGAGCAGTTGATTTCAAATATGTGAAATATATTTCATATATAAAGCGTAAATCTGCTATATCCAACTGAGTAGGATATTACTCTACTACATGACTTGCTTAATTGGAGCCACTAATTTCATTTTGGATTAAATAAGATTTTTTTGCAAACAATTTAACAATTACAATTAACAAAAACAATTTATATTTTAAATTGTTCGCACTGATACATATTAGACACAGATATATGGAATCGATCAACTAAAAGCGATCTAGCGTGTAATGATAGGTAATAATAAGGATTTTTTTCGCGAACTATGGTTATGAAGCTATAACGACAAATTGCACGCACAGTAATGTAGTTTTCTTAACTACGAATTTCTTCGTGAAAACTGTATTTTTAAACAATATTGCTGAAGCAGGTAATTTTTTTATTATTTAAATGTAAATAAGCAAACGCATGCAAGAAAATGTGTTCTTTAACCGAACTTCCATGTGATTTACTTTATGTAATGATGGAAATGGGTGGCATAAATGAAGTACTTTTTTTAATGACGACATTACAGGTAGGAAACGTTTATATTGTTCAAATTTTCGAACAACGCACTTCAAACGATCATTTAGATTGTAAATATAATAACCACTTCCGGCAGGGAACGGGTGTAGTTTCAAAATTATATAACGATTGTTGAATATATGGCGTCATGAACAACGAAATAAAATATAGCTATTCGTCAAGAAAATGCAGATGTTATCAAATTTTGTAACTATAACTCATAAAAGTAACAAACAAAAAATTAATAATTTAAATAAAAGCTATTCACTTATTTTGGACAAGCATCTGCTTACTTGAACTTAGTAATTTTTTCAAGGAAGCGACTTTCTTGGTTGTAGAACATATTCTCTTGCGTATATATAAAAGCTCCGTTTACTTCCGCCAAGAAATTATTATTTGCTTTTAGTAATGTGCAGAGCGGAATTAAAAAACGAGCAACTTCTCTATTGTGCACAATATGATATCTGATTAATAAAACATCATATAGCTTAATGAATTGAACTTGACCTCAACGTACAATAATCAAAATAACTTATCGGCTATCGATTATCAATACTTCCTTCCGCACATCAGAGAGTGGGCTTCGGGTGTTTTCGGAATCGTGGTTTATATAACTTCAAGTGTTAGCTTACGAGTCGCAGTTACATGTGTCGACTTTATTTCAGTAAGTGCAACGTTGGACTTTCGTCCGTTTCAAAAATATAATTATTGCATAAACGCATAAATATGTTGAAATTCATATTATTAATTAAAATATTAGATATTTGCATCAGGTTAAAAGCATTCCAAATAATTGCGTGGATATGAGAATTAAAGTTAATTGTGGTACCTACAAGAGGTAAACTGAACTGTTTCGAATAAATAGATATTTCTAACTAGACTTTACACGGTATTAATATAAAATTATTTACTATTTTATTAATTACTAATATAAAATAAAAATTAAAATTCGTTTGGTCTATCCAAGAATTTTACCAAGACACGTTTAGTTTCAAAAATGATTAATTTATTCCATACATTATAAATGCACTGTATAATTTTCGCTAATCTGCTAATATTTGCAAAACTCAATAGGAGATCCAGAATTTGGAATACCGGTACTGTCTCCACTTAAATTACCAATAGCCGAGATAAAACCGATAAATACAAACTTTTACGACGTCTACACTGATGATATAAAGAACATCAGGATCTCCAAAGCATCGTAAGTGCAAGTGTTTTCGAATTTCTATTAATTGCTGCTTTTTTCCTAATTTCGAGGAGTAAAAAATATATTTTGCATATTTTTTCCTATAGCCTAGACTTTAAGAATGGCAAAATCGCTTTCTCAGCTTATGCTGATAAGCTGGAAGTCTCAAGTGGGAACTACACATTTCTCAGCGGCAATGTTCTCGGAATACCAGTCTTTGGACATGGAAAAGCTAACGTAACCATAGGTGAGTTGATGTTGGTGCTTTGATAAGAAACATTTTCAACTAAATTTGCGTCTATTTTATGGCAGAGGGAGTTAACATCAACTATAAAGGCAATATTGAGCTTTACGAAAAAGATGGCGATACCTACATGAAATTTGTCAACACGACTGGTGAAACCGATATCAAACGTTCTCACTACTACTTTGAAAACCTTCAATCCCCAGAGAAAAGTTAGTGTGAATTTTCTATATTTATACACTTTAAATCTGAAAGTTGGCAAGCATCAAATGTTTTCTGGCTTCTGATTGATGTTCCTACCTTCAGGCGATATGAACAAATATATTGATGACAACTGGAGAATGCTGCGAGAGATATTGAAGCCATCTACCGAGTACTTTCTGAATAAATTCATCAATACTCCAGTTATTGCAATTTTCAGTAAGGTTCCGTTGAACAAAATGTTTTTACCATGAGGTTAAATGGTCGAAATAGTTTCATAGGTTTTTAATCATCAATCCTTAAAAAAGTGCATGATATTTAGATTAAGTAACACAGATTTTCTCACCGGGAACTGCACCGATCGATATCGGTCGATTGGCAGTGCACTAAAGCCGACATGTGCCATGGAACTAAAATATTTTTAATAATCTGACATTAACGAACTTGACAGCTATTTCCGGTATAACCCGAAGTATAATCGAATAATCCGTATCTGGAAGTATCAGATTAAAAATATTTTAGTTCAATAGCACAAATCGTCTCGATCGATGCAGTTTCAGGGGAGACACCTATATATCTTTGTATAGAAAATAAATGTCTTCATTTAATCCATTCAAACTAAATTAACATTTTTCTTCCACTTTGAAAGAAAAAAAGAGCTAATAAAGAAACCACAACATGTATCAGCGTGTATACTTTTTTTCAGTTAATTTAATTTCACAATAATTATATTTATGCTCAAGTTTTATCACTGTTCACATTGAAACAGCTTAATTTATCAAAAAAGTAGAAAATGTACGTATTTTGCCATTTAAGGCATTTTTCCAGATTTAGAGGTGGAGTTTATAGTTTATATAGTTTATAAAATCAAACCCATAACTGGTTGGTTGACCTTCAGTTAAGTATTTAACAGTCTTAAGTCTGCATGAATCGCATCTGCTTTCGTTAACTATGTGATGTTTTGTTTCTTTGAATAGTGTTGGTGTATTGGATTAAAGTAAGTGTATGAATTGCTTCTATGACCGTTTAGAATTTTAATGTCTTTGATGCTTTTTACTCTGCTTTAGCCTCATATATATATATATATATATCAAAGTGTTCCTCGTTGGATCCAAAATTAGGCGATTGGTTAGGTAATTGTGTGGTGTGCATTGTGGTCAGACGGCGTCCTTGGGCGTTGTTTTTTTGAAAATGATGAAGGTCGGGCAGTCAAAGGTAAGCGCTATAAGCATGCGTACAACATGTAACGGGATGGCAGGCATGCTTCCTGGCACTAGAGGGCGCCAAAAATGTATAGCTCGTCGTTTGGAAGTGTTGTGGCATTAACTGAGAGGTAACACCTATACAAGATAGAGTTAAACGACTAGAGCGATGGATTCTGGGGGAGAAGGCGCGAAACGCGGGTGATGTCATTCCCAACATCAATGTTAGGAAAAAGATCTTCGCTAGGCGACCAAGGTGAGCGAACATGCGACCAGCGTCCTAAAAAATGCCGGTTGGCTGTGACAAACCCCAAATGCCGAGAAAAAGACGTTGTAAGTAAAGGGTAATTATTCCCTCATTTTCCAAAAAGTATATACATGTTTGAGCATTGTCGTAGCCAAAGAAGACATCAAAATAAGTGCTAATATAAGTTGCCTGGTATTGCACCATAGTACGACGCGTAGACGTCGCTATTTGCCCCACGATAAGAAAGGTGTTAACTGCAGCCTTGATAGTGGTTACAATGCATAGTAAAAGTGATATAAAGAGTGTTATTAAAGAGCTGGTCACCATCACTTGGGAGCTGCAAGCCAGGGTCATTACCTTCTACCCAAGACGCTAATCACGCGACGTCAGCAGTCATCACCAGAAAAAGATGCTCTACAGCTCAAATCGTATATTATCTGTTTTGTATTCATACCTGTCCCTTGTTAAACTGTTGCTATGAATTATTTAAATTATATATTTTTTGTACCATAAATTCTATATATCCTATTCACTATAATTAATATAAATAATTAGTTCTATCTTATTTTTGGGGGCCTCACTAAGATATTCGATTTTATTTTTACATTATTCTCGCTTATTTTTTTCAAGTCTGTTATTAAATGTAATTTGTCTTATCTTAACACCTTATGTAATAAAACTTTGTTAATATTTGAAATCAATTCTTTTATTAATTAATGACATTACAACAGTAAGTAGTATTTCACTTAGTTGGCCATTATCCCGGTAAATCTCAGTACCGTAACGTTGGCGTTCTTTTACAAACGTTAGATGTTTTGTGTGAAAAGTTCGGAGGTCGCATTATTTCTCGTAGCGGTGATGTCAATTAGCTCCCAAAATCATGCACTTTAACGCTATTGGATTTTTTGCGCCGGTTTTTTGAAGTGTCGTTTACGTGTAACGTAGAAAAACAACATTCGCCAAGTTATAGCCGAGAATTACCTCGAACGAATCAACTGTTGCAAAAGGTTCAGAGGCGGACATTTGCCTGACATAATTTTCCCTAAATAAAAGAAACGGGAATTGGATCACCTTCTATTTTTAAATAAATAGTAAGGATTATCTCTCTTCTTCCGGTGGTTCGATCGGGCAAATATCCTTCAGCTACCTTGACAGACTCGAAGTGATTGCTCAAAATTACACCCTGCAAGGGCCTGGTAAGGTTACACAAAAGTTATTTTAATAAATGTAATGTTCATATAAGAAAATAAAGACTTGAATTGACAGAAAGATTGCTTTGTTTAATCTAGCCTAAATTAGTTATGTATATAAATAAAGCAGCAACATATACGCAGGTTAACACCGTCTCTGTTTTTATACTATATTCAACAAGACAGGATTTTTTAATTTTTCTTATTACATAATTTCGGAAACACTACAATTGATTTTGTAGTTAATCTTGCCTGGATATGCTTGAGCGTTAAGAAGAATGATGTCGCCGCTGCAAATTTGTAATTTGAACCGAGTTTTTTCTTTTTTCCAAACACGTTATAATTGCACCGAATGCAATGGAACTTGTGATCGCAGCTTATATAAACCAGTGTTAGGCTATGCAGTCTCCAACAAAATCTCTACCAGTTATGAAGTCAGTCCCAGAAAGGCGCAAGAATAATTAAAATGATTGTTTCACTGATATTATCTGTTGGGTATCTCGCTGGATTAGCTAGTGTTATTGGACTGGATTTACGTAAGTTGAATGAATTACTAGCATTTTTCGAAATTATTACATATCCCTATCCATAAGAATTATGTAGCTGAATTGGGCGATCAAATATAACACTAAATACACAATAATTGCAATTATATTGTTTCAGCTTCCTATATACCAAAATGTTCTTTATCTGATCCACAACTAAATAACTGCATCAAAGAGAAAGCTAATATCGTAATTCCTAAGATAGCTGAAGGTAAGCGCAGCACAAAATCTTCTCTTTGACATCCCAAAAGATCACTAAACATCTGTCAAATTCAATAGGAATTCCAGAATTTGGGATCCCTTCCATATCTCCTATAAAGGTAAAGAAAGCGGAATCAAAAGTCTTAAATCTTATTTCGTACGATGCATATTGTGACGATTTGAAAGATATCAAAGTCACCACGGCCTAGTAAGTAATTTAAATTTTAAGCAGGTATAGAAGTGCACATAAATTGATCTTTAAGTTTTGACATTAAAAAAGGCAAAGCCCAGTTTACAATGCACCTGGATAGACTAACTGTTATGTCGCAAAATTACACCTTTACCAACGGGATGGTACTCGGATTGCCGATATCTGGCCATGGCGAATACAACATGACCATGGGTGAGTTGGTGTTGAGGCTTTTAAAATGAGAGTTTCATTAAAATTTATGTTTTTTTTTATGCCAGTTGGAATTACAATCAATTATACTGGTGATATTAATACTTACGAAAAGGATGGCGACACCTACATTGAGCTAGTTAAGGGAAAGACGTCTACTAGCATTGAGCGTGGTTACTATCATTTCGAGAATATTAAATCGCCAGAGGAAAGTAAGTGTTTTGTATCTTCAATTTTGGTCATTGTATTTTTTTCTCTCTCTCTCTCAACGTACATTTCCTTTTCTAGGTGATGTGAATGCATATATTGATAAACATTGGCAAGAGTATAGACTTCAAGTGAAGCCAATCGTTGAATTTTATCTAACTAAGTATATAGATACTCCTGTTACCAAAGTTCTTGGACAAGTTCCTTTGAATAAAATATTTTTGCCATGAAATTTAAGAGAGATTAAACCGTAGATGGTGAAAGCTTATGCATATCCAAATGTAATAATCTCAGAAAATAAATTTGACCTCCTCCTTGCATATAAGTATTTTTTAGATATACATCTTCCTATTCATCAATATTATCTTCTTTTTGCTGTCGCAATTCTTGGTTTTTATGTATTATTCACACTTTCTATTGTTATCCCATTGGTATACAGGTATATGAAGATAAATAAACTAGTTATCCAAGAGCAAACATAATGTTTTCTTAAACCAATTAAACTGTAAGTAAGTATATTGTTTTATTATGATTACCTGCTGCTTAGTTCTTTTTTTTAACTTATGGGTGGTAAAGCAAACTACAACAAATCATTAATAGCGTTACATAAATTGACATAAATTGAATTAAATGTTCATTAGAACAAAAATGGAAATAATTGTCAATTTAATTTTGAAACTGTTTGATAATTAAATTAACATCGATGATTGGCTAATGATGAAAAAAGACTAAATTCTCACAATCTTTTATCGGACAACTTGGCTACCGGTTTCCAGTAATTATCACATCAGTCACCCGATTGGAAACTTGTCTAATGTTAGCTGATGTCCGTTCGGGTTGTTAGGTACTTTTTTTTGTTTATATATATGGCCAATATTGGTAAGTACTAATGGTACAACACCAAGGCCAATAACAACAGCAACAACATAACACATCATCAGGCTAGAGACGTAATAATTAAACAATTAAGAAAATTCAATTAAGGAAACCGTTACTTTCTTAACAAATTGATGTAATTACTTGCTATTTACGGAAAAAGAGTTATAAGAAAACGTATCCACTAATGATTACAGTTAATGAAGGAAAATACGCTGCAACACCATAGATCGTCTTCAATAGTCAAGTTTTGTAAAAGCAAAATTAGCGGCTCAGTGGTCCAGTGGAAAGAGGACCTGAACAGTTAGGCACACACCGTGTGTTTTTGAGTCTCGCTAGCGATCAAATTTTTTTACAAGAGAACACCAAATTCAGATATCGATGAGACTGTAAAAATTGAAAGGGTATCATAGTATAAGAAAACAATTCTTTTAGCGGTTGAATGCCCCGATTTTTACTTCGGAATAATAGATTTTTTTTTTGTTTAGTCGATACTGCATAGTCAAGGATGACGTATATGATTTTCGAAAAAAATAAACAAGGGCGGGGTACATTTCAGAATTTCATTAGTAATAAATAAAAAAAATAATTTTGCGTTTGATTTTGCTGTTAGGTTTTAGAGTAATAAATTTATTTTTTGGTACTAGTTGCCTTTTATTTTTAAATTTTTTTAACTTTTATTACTTAGTCAAACTTCAATGGAGTGTAGTATATATATATTACGTAACAAAATTTTCTGTTTACATAATTAACTTTTCCATATATTCGTTGTATTTTATTCTATATTTTTAATGAACTTACAAAAAAAATATAAATTTTTATGTTATATATTTGCAAATATTTGATATTCTGTTGATTGTTTGTGTGTTTGATGGAGTATACTCGCATAGTAAAATACCTTTTTATAGATAAGACTTCTTGATAAGTGCTTCTCTGGTTAAGGTATCACTGTATGAAACGTTTTGAACATGGGGGCTCGCTTATTAAGACAAATGAAATTGGATGTAAGAAGTGTTGGGTCACTACAAATACTTGTGACGTGCGGAAAATGCAAGAAAAGTTATCGTCCAAATTGCGCAATAAAAATTAAAGTCGCGTTCGTTCATAATATGGGAACTACAATCTGCCGTAGAAACATAATCTCAAAATGCTTAAAAGAAATTATCAAATTGAAGTCAAGAATATCTAATCTAAATGAAACAATAATGGATGTATCTTTGGCCCAATTTACAGCTGTGTAAGTGAACGTAATGTGTTAAATAATATCAATGAGAATCAAGACAACAGCGGAAAAGATGATCCTGAGGAAGGCGTTGCACAGTCGAAGGAGTATCTTCATCAAATAGACGATAAAATGAATCATATTAGAGGACTTGTTTTCAAAAGAAATAGCGGAATTATAATCATTTTTGCAAGTAATAAAAATTCAATAAATAAAAATTAATTCATATGACTCATTCACTGACATCTATGAGATCTATGAAAATAAAAATTTATTAAACCAAAATGTTGAAATAAAATAAATTAACAATAGAGGAGGTGTTGAGGCAGCATAAATGAAGACTCCGCGTGTAAGTAGTGAAGCGAAAACCAGCGACGCTCGATGCCATTACAGAAAACGCAGAACTAGAAAATAGAAAACCAGTGACTGAAAGATTAAATAATGACGGCAAGGAAAACAGAACTGCAAAAATAACAAAAAGAATTATAGGTAATAACACAAACCAAAATGTAGCATTCAAAAAGAGCTCTAGAAAATGGATATATGCTGACCGTTTCGAAATAAACTATACAGATGAGAAATTAGCTGAGTTTTTAAGAAATAAACTTAAAGTAAACGATGTATGGTGGCAAACTTTTACGACAGGCAGTAAACCTGTACAAAAGTGAGCCTTGTGTACTCTGCCCATAGTGCTTCGTCGCTTGTCAGCTGTCTAAGTATACTTTTGTCCCATAATACTTATAGAAATGCTTACAAAAAAAAAACTATTATACAGGTTGCTTTTAAAATAAATTTTCCGAATTCAATAAAAGAGCCAACGAACCGATCAAACAATATTGCTAGATCTTTTCGGAAACTACACAAAAAAACGGACTACAATAGGCATAGAAGAAATGAACATTTGCAATACTCAAAAAGCCGTCGATCATAATAATTCAAAAAATAATATGATGATGGAAATCCAAAATATAACATTCTAAATTATAACATACAAGGAGTTGCAAATAAAACCGACACATTACTAACAGAACTGCGATCGCACGATATAGACAATGTTTGTTTCACGGAACACTGTTTAACAAATAAGAAGTTAATGTACATAGTCCTTTGAGAATATTAAGTTATTAGCTGCTTCTGCAGAAAGAAAGCTATTCGCGGCGGTTTACTAATAATGATTAAAACAGATGAATAAGCATTTGAAAGGCATGATATTGTTGAACTATAGAGAAAGAAATAGCAGTAGTAGCTATAGAATTAAACAGAATTAAAACTATAGAAAACGATGAATATTTCATCTGACCATACGGCACAAATTTTGACATATACTTGTTCGTTATCTATTGAACCTGCAACAGAAACTAAAATAATTAGGAAAATGGACAATATTAAAGTTGATGACTTCAAACGGCAACTCAAAACATCCTTTCGAAGGACCTGACGCGGACGAAATTTTTAATACCTTCCATTGTAATTTCATAGACCTCCTCAATTCAAGCTTTCCTGAAACAGAAATTACAAAGTCAGTGATGAAATACGTAATTTCTAATAAAGTCGTGAAAGCTGTCTGGACAGTTATTCAGAATGAAAAAAATCTGCTAACAAAGTAAGCCTGACAATAATTACTTTTAGCCGACTATTCCAACGAGTAATATGGGTAAAAAGATAGTAGAAGGTATACAGGCCACACAAACTTTTGAAAGTTACTTATATAGCCTTCGATTGGATAATGCATGATCGTTCTTCTTTTCACCTGTTACTCTAAAAGAAGTGCAGAATATTATACATGACCTTAAAGGCAAACATATCCGAGGTGTATATGGTATATCAGGAAATCTGTTAAAGTGTCTTGAACAGGGAATTTCCTAAGTCGGCTCAAAGTAGGTAAAGTTTTGCCTATATTTAAGATAGACGACAGAAAAGATTATGAAAGTTATCGCCCAATTATCATCTTTCCGACAATATACAAAGTATTTGAACAGGCTATAGCGTCTCGTTTGATTGGTTACTTCGACAAATACGAATACCTAACGCTGAAGCAGCATGGCTATAGGAAACGAAGTATTCAACAGTAAGTCGCATACCAAAGATGGTCAGATGCATCTATAACGCTTTCGATAAGGGTATGTCTACGGAATTGAACACATTTCATTTTTCAAAAGCCTGTAACTACACTTTTATGGAATAAATCTTACCTTCTCAATAGATTGCAATTAGTGAAATTCTCGCTCTAACTTCAGGACTGTCACCCACGGAGTCTCTCAAGGTTCAATTCTCGGCTCATAACTATTCATAATTTATACCAACGATCTTCTATCTAACGTTGACGCAGCCGAGATTTGTTTATACGCAGACACGCCGCTTTTCGTACAAACAAATGGCTCCAGAACCCTTCGTATTAGCTCCGAGAAAGCTACTAAGGATGCTAGCAATTGGTTTGCTGCAAATAAATTAAAAGTCAACCTTAATAAAACACAAAACCTAAGATTTACAACTTCATCGACTCCGTACATTAAATTTTGAATAAGATGTATGAAACGATAATGATAATGATAATGAATGAAACGTATGAAATGGCACGAGCAAGAATTCTGTAAAGGATCTTCGAGTTGTCTTCAATTCATCTTTTCGATTCTCTCGAACATTGTGGATGATCCCTGCTGATATTTGCCAAAATTTGGGGCGTAGTATAATTTAAAATCAATTATTATTTTATATAATACCCTAGTAAGATCGAAATGGAATTTGCATTCATTTTTCGTTTGGTTTCCTCATGTAAAAAGGGATATAGGAAAAGTACAAAGGAAATATCCGAGTTATCTTTATTTCAGAAAGTGTGGTCAAAATTCATATTTTTGATCATATTTTAACATTCGCAAAAAGTTTCAGTTTTTCCGTCGCTTATAGATAGATATGAGATTGCTATGTGCCGCATAAAAGTTTTAATAATGTATTTGTCAATGTAAGGTTGTTGTCACTCTTGCGATCGCTTGTAGTTTATTACCCTACTAGGCCGGTTCAACCTATGCATATTAGTCAAGATTATTTATCACTAAAATTTGCAAACTGTACAATGAACATTTCTTAGAAATAAAAATTTTTGGTATCAAAATGCTAAGGACAATTATGCTAGTTCACCAGCATCGCCTGTTACCTTCTCCGAAGCTACACTGAGAGGAATAATTGGTTGACTCAAAACCAACTTTGTTTATTAGATATACTCAACATTCCATGCGGTTTAAAACAACAGCATACAACTGGTTAAAGCTCTTGAATTGGATCAACTTTAAAATGAATGTTTAACCTATTTACATTAGAATGTTGGTAGAAACCGAAAAAAATGCATGCGTGTAATTGGAAATGTGCATAAGGAAATAAGTTTTCTTGAAAACGGAAAGTAAAAATTTATTAAATATGTGTTTACTAGAGGACAATAGCATTTATGAAAGCTTAGTTATCTTTTATGTAAAAAACCATGGATGCATTAAAAAAAAGGATAGAAAATCAAGCGGGAAAAATGAAAATTAATAAAAAAAAACTTCATACCTTTTTCTGGAGATGCGAGACTTTCAAAATAATCCTAACCACGTTGTACATCTGTGTCCACAAAAGGATTAACCAATACTACATAATCTTCACCATTTTTCGTACGTCTATTGATATTTGCTGAATAATTTAAGGTAATCCCCACTAAAAATTTATCAAACAATACCGTTTAATACCGTATAATTCTTTGCCAACACGAAGATTCGATCTAAAAAGCCCGCGAAGCTCACCTTTCCGTTGTTCAGATCAAAGCTATTCAAAGTATCGTACTTACAGTCATATCGTTCAAGATCATCACTGCTTCGGTAATCCTTAGATCCTTATGGCCGTTAATGGCCTCATAAAACGTAAGATTCAATGTTCTCGTGTGACAGTGTTACACTATAATTGGCGGGTGCTACTGAAGGTATTGCAAGATCGACATGTGCTACCAGAGAACTTGCAAATTCACCTTTCGTATTAGCTTCGCGTACCGTTAGTCAATAGCGGGATCGCGATGTTTGCTTTCTCTTTAAAGCATTGATTCAGATTTGGATCCGACAGTGAACACTTTTGAATATAAGGCGATAAAAAGTGGCATTGGCCATGAAAAATTGCGCATCAGCGGTTTGAGTCATATAAAAAGCTTACGTAAATCTGCTCCTTATACTCTTACTGAGCTACCTAGATCACTACACAGTATCAGGAATAACAGAATCATATTAGAAAGTTGCAAAAGATGTCATTGTAAAATCCTCTTATATAAGACATTTTGTTAATTATAAATTAACAAACCTGTTTCCTACTTATTTACTAATGAACTTTACAAGAATGTAAATCATCAATTTCTTAGATGCTATAAAATACAACACATTTTTATTAGAAAAAGATCGTAATTTTAAATATTTAATGTCTTCCTGCGTTCTATATTTGAAGGTAAGAATATCTTATTCATTGACACATTGATGAATATCGCATTGAGGGGATGGTGGATAAATGTTCTGACGTAAGATTTGAATATCGGTCTCTATTGGATCCTGAGCTTCTGCCAATTTTTGTCAATATAGGCGTTGATATGATCTGGAAACGATACACCCATCAATTTCGTAGAGGTCTTTTTCCAATTTTTCAGAGGAAATTATGACGTCTACGATGAATTGATAGCTTCGTACTTATCTCGGATAAGACCAGATTCTTGAAATGGTAGTACATACGGTCAACGTTGGAGGTAACATCGGAATTGATTAATTCCAGATAGTCTTCACCTTCCTTTTTGGACTTACGAATATCTGCGGTATAATTAACACTAAGCTTCACTGAAAAGTATACATTTAAAAAACGAACCAAAGTAATTAGTTCGTGTTTATCAATTGTCATGTTGAAATTGCCCTAACCAGTTGCTTGGTGTCCTATGAAAGTACCATTGACGTCGGTGTAATTTTTAGCTGTCATAACTAAGCGACCCAGAACTGCTGAAAAACTAACTTTTCCACCGCCTAAATCGAAACTATTTATAAAATGAGGAAAAAAGGAAATATAGAGAATATAGAATCAATTGCTTGATGTTATCCAGTGAAATATTTCTTACATTGCCTTAGTAACTTTTAAATCCTTGATATCATCGCAGGAAACATCATAGATCAAACTTAAAGATTCCCCGTATCCAGGAACGACTTTGTAAGATAAGGGTGACACAGAAGCTATTCCCAACTCATCGGACCCTAAAACCAAACAAAAATCAAAAATGAATTTATAAGTTACCGAAGTATGTTAATAACGAGGCTTTATTAATCATAGAATGTCTTCAAATACATAAAAACTAAATACACTCAGGCTTATTAACCACAATAACCATTGAACCTAATTTGTATACCAATACTATAGAGAAATTATTACATTTACCTTTTGCTAAAAGAGGTATGGCCAAATTTGTTTTTTCTTTGAAGCATTCGCCTAAATTCGCGTCAAAAATGCATTTATTAAATAGAATGTTTCTCAAATTCTCAAATTCTCAATTTTTTATATTTCTTACACAAATCTAATCCAATAGCACTCACTAAGCTCACCAGAGCAGAATATGACAATATAAGTAAGACTAGCATACTGAAATCCTCGAAAAAGTCTAGTATACAACTGAAACTTCTACAAGAAATAGTTTCTTTATGTAGATACAAGTTTCTTGGATTTGTAAAATAGCAGTTGGATTTAGTATTGCAATTTTATCATGTAACATTGCCTTTTAAAGAATTTAATGTTAGAATATTTTAGCAAAAGAGACGTTATTGAACACGGGAAATCAATATAGCCCTTTATATAGGTTTTAACGGTTGGTCCAGCCTAAATTGAGAGAAAGGAATTGGTCCATCCGGCAAACTACGAAGTGTTGTACATTTATGTGTGTGTTCATTCAACTAAAAATATGTTCAATCAACACAACCCAACAGAACCCATATGTTGTTGTAGACTTCCGCGGCCGTTGTTTTTTTTTTTAAGAATTTGGGTTTCCGGGTTGAACCGCGTCGTAATTGCATGAGAATGCAATTACGACGCAATTCTCATGCATATCTCATGACATTACGACGCGATTTCAACCCGGACACCCAAATTCTTTAAAATATTTGTATTATATGTGTTTCAAAGCATTATTTTTAGATCGACCACAACAGACGTAAATGGACTTCCATAAAAACATCCTTGTTTATTTACGTCAGATTTCCACAATCGGTGTTTGTGTCTATCTTACATTCCGGTTTTAAGCATACTCATACGTGTTAATTTTTTGTTATCCGCTTTCTACCAACATTCCAATGTAAGTTGTTTGAACATTCGTTTAAACTTTTTTAACTCAACACTCCATATGGTTTAAAATAACACCGTCCAATTAGTTGAACCTCTTGAATTGGATCAACTTTAAAATGAATGTTCGACCAACTTACATTGGAATGTTGGTGGAAAGGGTAGCCAGGGAGAACGGGTCATAGATCTTAAGAGAAAAAATATGTAAAGATGATAAAATAAATTAAAAAACATGAAGGGTGCCACTAACCATCTAAGGAGCAAAATGTAAAATTATAGTCATCCCTGGTCAGATAGACTAGAACTATAGAGATCTTAAGGTAATATGAAAAAAGAGTTGAATGCAATAAAAAGTAATGCAGAACTACTTTGCTAATTAAAACCAAAGCAAGATAAATTACATTAAGAACAATAGTAGCAGTAAACAATTGCTACAAAATACACAATTGTAAAAATTTTGTCAATGAACTGTTAGAAAGGTTGCTATTAAGCTATCACCGCTTATGTTCCCTTTAATGACGATCAATAGTTACTCCAGTTTTCACTCTTGCAGTTCACTTACACAAACTCATCTACGATGCAATTCCTAAATAACCTAAAATTGTGTTTAATGGGTGCCCAAATATGCCAAACTAAACTGACTAAGCTGCGTGTCTATTAAAATGTTGATACTGTAATACCGCAATAAGAAGATTGGAGAAAATGAATGTAGTCACAGTAAACACATACGACACTATTAATTTTTTCTGCCTTAACTTCCTGGTCGTATATTTGGACGAGACCGCTTATTTTGGGAACAAGAATTGATTTATGACCAAACCAATTTGTATCGGAAGCCCTTGACAGACAGAGCCAAGTTGATACAGTTTACACTGATTTTTAAAAAGTATTTGACCAAGTAGACCACTATGTACTACTTTGGAAATTGGAAGCAATTGGTTTTTCACCTTGAGCTACTTAGATCATCTTAATTGGGAGAGAACAATTTGTGGAACACTGCCAAGTGAGATCGGACACATTTTATGCGTCCTCTGGATTACAACAAGGGTCCGATCTTGGTCCAGTTTCGTTTTTACTATTTATGACATTACTGACGTAATTCATAGTGAGCATTTAATTTTTGCTGATGATTTGAAAATATTTAGAGAAGTGAGATATTTTGAAGATTGCATTAAACTACAAAAAGATATATCAGCAGTTAATGATTGGTGTGGCTACAGTTATTTGAAACTCAACGTTAATAAGTGTAAAACTGTGTCATATACGAGAAGTAACCACTTTACAGATTTTACGTACAAGTTAAACGGTAAACGTAAGTAATATTGAATTCGCACAAAGGCGCTTCTTAAAGTACTTGTTACTCAAAATTGATGGAGTTTACCCAGAAAGAGGATTAAACTATGATATGTTATCCAGACTAGGTTTTCTCTCAATGTGTAAAAGGTGTAGTGTATTAAGTGTAAAGTTTTTATTTGGGTTATTACATAACAATATTGACTGTCCGTGGTTGTTAAGTAGAATTAACTTTAACGTTTCTAGATTAGAATCACGTTATGAATGGATGTTTAAATGTCCAAGGATTAGAACAAATGTTTTAATTAAGTCACCAGTGTTTGTAATGTGCAACAATTATAACAAAATTTCTGAGTTCCGTGATGTACACTTTAATTCTTTTAAAACAACAGCTGAAGCTATCATTAATTTATAGGCTGTTTACTTTATTCTTTTCCTTTATCGCATTTGATCTTCACTTAGCGTATTTTATTTTTCTTATATCTGTGTGTTCGTAAAGCGTAATGTTTAGTTATACATTTCCTGTACTTGGGTTTTACCTGTAGGAAATAAATTATTATTATTATTAAGTATGTTGAAAAAAATAGAAAGTTTTGTCACAATCTTGTGCTAAACATCTCGAAATAACCATTGTTAGAACATGTGTTACATTTGCTTGGAGAAGTTTAACAGTAACTTGCGAAAACTTTGAACAACATATAATAATTAACAAAAATCTGCAGTCGGGTTACATAATTATGTTAATGATTGCTACAATATTTTTTCTACAATATTATCATTCATTTTTTCAAGTGATTTTTTTCTATAGACGGTTGCAATGCAATGAAGTTAAATAGGATAGTAGCACGTTATAGGGTTTATCCAAAATTCAAGTGTTCTGAAGAAACAAAGTATATTCTTTTAGGAAAACCAATCCTAGCCCTTCATTTTCTTTCAAATATGTCAAAAAATTTCGGAACTATGCAGAAGTTGATGATACATATAAATAAAACCTATCGTGAAACAATTCAACGAATTAAGAGGAATGAAGAATTAAGAATACCCAAGCAGGTTTTTATTGCATAATAACGTTATTAATAAAATAAGAGTTTAGTGCTTTCTTAAAAAATGCATGGAAAGTAAGTAAGAAATACATTATATTGTCGATGGTTAATCAAATAATAATATTCTAATATAATATATATTGTTGGGGTCGAAATAGTGTTAGAATATGTTTATAATCACTTTGAACGGAAAATAATTTAAGGTCGCAAGAAAATTTGCAATTTAATTAGTTTTGAAGCTCTTTTGCACAATCTCGCGTCGGACAGATCTATATATAAAGAAAATATGGATGTTCATAACGTTCACTTTTTTGGAGAGCCTGAAAGTGAGTTTTAAAAGATGTTGGTGTGGTTTATAGTGTTGTATTGTGGTTTTTTTGGCTTCAGTGAAGGCAGTTAGTTTGGGATTACGTAAGTATTACTCTTCAACCATCGACCATATGTATATTAAAGTGTTAATTAGTCAACACGAATTTTAGCGCCTTATATCGAAAAATGTTCGTTGTCGGATCCTAATTTAAATGAGTGTTTCAAAGAAAAAGCAAATTTGGCCATTCCATATTTGGCGAAAGGTAAATCGATAAATTTTGTACATTGCCGCTTGTAAAAGTTTGATTAATTGACTGCAATCCAATTTCTCGTTTTATTTTGTTAGATCAAACCATTACGAGTGGCAAGTTTATTACGTAAGATTAATTTTGGAATAGAAATGAAGAATTTTTAAAATCCTAGGTGATCTGAGATTTGGAATATCTGTGATTTCGCCAGCTGTCTACGCAGTAGCTCCAGCTTTTGGGAATGGTTTCAATGCCCTCCTTTACGATACTTTCAATGATGATTTTAAAGATTTGAAACTGACTAAAGTTGTGTAAGAATTTTTATTCTCCTACCACACATTTTTCTAAATACATACACACACATATATATATATATATATATATATATATATATATATATATAGTTTCGATTTGAAAGAGGGGAAACTGGAATTTTCCGGAGCTCTGGACAGATGTTTTGTGTCCGCTAAGAATTACACTGTGGTAAACGGTAGCGTCCTTGATATTCCGGTCACTGGTCATGGATCGTTCAACATGACCTTGGGTAGGTTCATTTGATATTTTTCTTATTACTTTTGTTATCTGGATAAATTTTCAGTGGGAATCACCACGAATTTCAACGCAGATTTACACCAATACAAAAAGCTTGGTGAAACCTACCTGAAAGTGGTAAACTATACTTTAACGTCTAACACTGAACGTGGCTATTATTATTTTGAAAATCTTCGATCTACCAAAGATAACGGTAAGTCCGCTGATGCTTGTTTTTTAATTGGTTGTATACGTTTGGTGATATTTTCTGTTATCTTTTTTATAGCTGATATTAATGGTTACATTGATAAAAATTGGAAAGAATTTCGGAAGCAATTGGCGCCTGCATATGAATCTTACTTCAGGACGTTCATCTCCTCTCCAATTAGTGTTATCTTCAGTGCGGTTCCAATAAAGAAAATGTTTTCTCCTTAAATGTGTCAACATAATGTAAATAAGTTTAATTTAATTGTATATATCTTTACGCTATCTATTTTGATTGTTTGGTTTTTTTTCTAAGAAAAAAACCGATAACCAGCTTGTTGTTGCACAAGTAAATATGTTGATTAGCATAGGGTAATACTCGTATCAAAGTGAAATAAACTTGTTGGTTCGCATTTCGCTCTTGTTTCTTTTTAATGATTCTGGATCTATATTAATTACTGTTGTAGAAATAATTCTGAGGAACTTGCCCTTTTGTAATCTTTATTTAAGGCTGTAAGATCATAGTATATCTTTAAACTAAAAGTTGTATGTGTGATATCAAGTGTAATAACTTTTCTTAATTTTCTAATTTCTTTTCTAAGAATACAGTAATAGTCAAGTACGATATCAGGTATTTTTTGAATTTGTATACTTCTTATTTATTTGCCAATCATATGTATATGTATATGTAAACCTATTGATAAGACACTCTTAAAAATTTCGCTTTACTTTTGTTTTCGATGATAGGTTGTTGTTTGCGTAATTTATGAACCAATCGTATAAGAAGAACATATTAGAAATTATCGCGAAATGATTCTATGGTTTTTGTCCTTATATTGCGGATGCCTAAGTTTAGTGTCAGCTGCTGGTTGGAATTTACGTAAGTTTTATGATCTCATAAGCAAATACAGCTGGAAATCTTTTATCGAATACATCTTTCAGCTCCTTACATTCAAAAATGTTCCATATCGGATCCGAATTTGAACGAGTGTTTCAGAGAAAAAGCTAACTTGGCTATTCCCCATTTGGCTAAAGGTAAATGAATAGATTTTTGTACAGTTTCGTTCGTAAAGGTTTGATTAGTGTTAAGTTACTTTTAAGTAAAAAATATCAAATAAAAACGATGCTATTCTCTATAGGCGATCCAGATTTTGGGATACCTTCAACATCACCAGCGACTTACACAAGCGCTCCAGTGTATGGAAACGGATTTAAAATGGACCTCTATGACACCTTCAATGACGATACTAAGAATTTGAAGATTACGGATCTTGTGTAAGACGGTTGTCTTACACAAGATCCGTAAGACAGAAAATTTGTGACATTATGGTTATAATGTCACAAATTTTCTGTATTTTTGGCTTTTCAATGGTGAACAGGTTACACTTGGGAGATGGCGTTCTTGAAATGACCGCAGTTCTAAAGAAAAGCCTTGTAACCGCTCGATCTTTCCAGATACTTAATAGTACTTTACTCGGCATCCCGGTTCTTGGATCGGGCAAATTCAATTTGACTTTAGGTAAGTAATTTTAACATTTGTCACAACTTCCTCTTGTTACGAAATAATTTTCAGTTGGAATTACCTACCACTTTAAATGTAACTTAGCAGAGCATCAAGAATGCGGCGAGACGTATCTGAAGATCACGAATTATACGATGGCCAGCGATGTTGAGCGAGCTTATTACATTTTTGGGGATATTTTACCGCAAAAGTCTTCAAGTAAGTTTTAAATGTATTTATTTGAGTTCTTTTGGAAAATATTTATAACCATCCCAAAACATTTAGGAAGATTTCTGATTTAATTTTTAATTAACAGCACTTTTGGGACAATTGATCTCCAATATGAACGTTTACATTGACTTAAACTGGAAGAGGTTGTATGCACAACTACACCCTGTCTACGAGACTTACATGAAGAGCTTTATCTATACTCCCTTTAATGTCATCTTTAGCAAGGTGCCCAAAAGCAAGTTGTTCTTACTTTGAAACATAAAAGAGTTAAGTTCGTGTCTAAATTTAATTTTGTCTTGTCTTTCAGTTATTTTTGTGGATAAGAATTAATTTTTTTCGTATGTAAGAAATAAACTACTTTGCGTTTTTTACTAATTGCTTACGGATTTCCTTTCGCAAAACAAAATCTAGAGAGGTGTCTATTTCTTAGATATTAGTACAACATGTAATTTAGGCGTTAATTTAAATGGTAAGTGATTGAAAGTCAAATACATTGTAGTTTTCATGAGCTAGTTTCTGCTGCCAGCTAATTAGATCCATTGAAATTTACAATTTAGTATTTTTTTTTTGTTCATTATACGCTGTGCTTCTCTTAGATTTTTTCCAGTATTTGTGTATGCGAACACATAACGAAAAATTTAAATTCTGCTCATTTGATTGTGAAAAGCCAAATGTGGCGACCCCTGCTTTATCGAAATAAATTAATAGATTTTTATAGAACGCTACTCATGCGCTTTTAAAAATTGTAGTAATTTTACTATGGTAACGTAGTAATATTACTGGTAATAACGTTTCAAATTTGCAACGACAAGTGATGTAGATTTTAGTTTACTTGTCTTTCAAAGGAGTTTTCAAATGTAATAAAAATATTCAAGTAGAATTTCCAGTTTTTCGGATAATTTTGAAGGTGGAAAAGCGCTTGAAGAATTTTTTTGGAAAATGTAATAATATTCCAGCTAAACTTTTAATATTCGTTAATGACAAGTAATATTACAATTGTTATAATACCGGTAGTCGAGTAGACCAAACAACAGAGCATGGTTGTCGCGAATAAAAAGATTTGCTGCAACGAAAAATCGAGCAAAGTATGATCTATTTTATGTTTATATAAACCAATGCCTTTCCCCATCTCAGACTAATTGTATCGGGAGATAGTCGGTTTCGTTTTTTTCCTTTACAAATTTTATTTTTTATAGTTTTCATGGCGAACTTTCTCTTATTTTTTATTTAAAGTGCATTGGTATTCATTGTTCTTTTTTTTTATCTTATATCTGATTTATATTCTTTTCTTCAAAGTTTCCTCTACTGGGGTAATTTTGCCTGAAATTTACAGTAAGCAGGCTTTAACTAGACAATATTTGTATATTATTCGTCCGAGAATTTTAAGCGGACAATAGCAACCGTGAATACAAGAAAGCTGATAAATCGCGTAGATAAATACTAATAGTGAGTGATAGTGGTTTTGTCCGTAGTTTTGAGGATAAGTAAATAATATCTAATTTTACTAGGATATAAGCTTCGCAACATCAGTAGATTCATAGAGTGTCAGTGAAATAAATATAACTTAAAGTAAGCAGTGGTTATTTGATATTTATACATAAATTAAGAGAGGTATTAATAAATTTCTGGATTGCTAAGAGCAGTTTTTATTTTAAAAGAAAAAAATCAGGTAAGTAATTCAGAATTATCTGTTTATAGTAAATATTATTACAACAGTCTCCCTAGTTATCACAAATGCAAAGAAATATTCCATAGAATACAAAACTGAATAGAATAAAGCACAACACAATAATGTATTTACGGATATGTAAAAAGTATAGTTGGTATTGCAAACATAAAGAAATTACATAATGTATAAAATACGAAAGTGCATAACTATATGATAACCTGTTCGTGGAAAAGTTTTGAAAATTTTGAGGGTAACAATTTAATGCTGAAAACTAAAGAACGTTAATAAAGAAATAAATGATACGAAAAGGGGAAAAGTACAAGAAAAAAAAATTATAACGTCATGAGAGGTGTGTTTTTAGTTAATTTATTTAAATTAATAAAAGAACAGTATAAAAAACAAAAAATTAATTACTTTTGACAACTGTAAAAACAAAAAAAAACACCTTTAATGTCTCAGTGATTTGTTTAATAACTGTAATTCTTGTACAATTATTTGTATTTTTAGCTTCTGATGAAGATTACTATGATATGCTATGCTAATCAACTTATAAACTTTGATAATTAAAAGAAATTGATATCAGAGAAGTCAACCACGTTTTATTCCTAATAATGATAATAATAATAATTACTTATTTCAATTTTCTTTTTCAGAAATGTGTCAATTTACATTTGAAAAAACAAAATCATTAAAATTGTGTTCATAATAAAAAAAGATAACAGGTAATATATTCATATATATAATTAAAAATTTGCATTTGTTTATGTATTGATGTAGAATGGTTATCAACGAATAGCAACTGATCCCAGACAACACTGTCCTGATTGACATTTTAAATTCGTTCTGGGTTTTACACACAACACATGCAGAATGTAGAGCCATAAAATGTTAACAGACCATTGTCCTTGACGGGATTCTCTGCATTTCTGATTGCGCAATATTTTGAGAACACTTTCCTGCAAAACCAAAAATGTAACTTCAGCCGTACCAAACCTTACTACACAATTCCATAGTTCATTCTAGAGTAAAAAAGTTGTTGTATTATAGCAGTATCCAACTGTTACAACAGCTTTTTTATTTTATACTTTCGAATGGGTTACTACTGCAGATTGGTGCATCAAATTTATGGTCCACGGATAAGAATTTAAAGTCGTAAAAGAATTTGCAATTCATTTAGTTTTAGGGCTCTTTTGCAGAATCCCGATGATTGCTTCAGACATAACTGTTGTAATGTTATAATTAGAGATGTCCAAGGGTTACTTTTTTGCAGCGACTAGACAGACTCATGTCTATTCGTCTCATAACAAAGGGTTCGTGTTGCATACTGGTTCCCCCGAGACTCGACAAAACATGAGTCCGTCTAGTCGTTGCAAAAAGGTAATAATTTCACCTGCCTTTGTCATCTCTAGTTATAATCCACAACATCGAGTTTAGCAGTCGTTAGCGCCACGGATACATCACGCATAGTGAATTCAATACGTTCATTCGTTCAGAATTAAGTTCCCTCTGGCGGCTTTGAGGTCGTTTTCTGTAGCACCAACTCCTTTCCAGTCCAGTCAATGAGGGTAGCGGTGCAGCGGAATAATAACTTCTTTTCCGTTGAATTTCCTCACATCAGAAAATATCCGATTCAATGTACTTCAGCGTTCCCGCCACGTTTACATTGTGCTATGTCAAAAAATAAGAATATCCGATTGTTTCCAATGAAGAGCTTGTGAGATTAGGACCAATCGTTATTCTGTTTTACTTAACTATTTACACATTTTTCATGAGAAATTCGTCTTCGGTATTTAATACGCCTCGTACTTTTTGGATGCCGTTCAAGAATATATTTGCCATTAAACCTAATCTCAGAGAACAAATGATGAGTGGCAAAGTTCTTCTTTTTGTTAACAGTTGTGAGGATGTTGGCATAACTAACTAAAAACCGCTGGAATAATATTAAACGAAGCGCGTTGTGGACAAACCTTCTTAGATATTCCGTTATACGATATATATTTTCGATATTCGAAAAATGATCTAAGCGAGTTGTTTTTAATGTTAAAAGTGTTTTCGAATTCAATTCGTCGTCGTGTTTCAGCCATCTGTCTGGCGACTCCTTCAGCCATAGTGGTCCTTCAAACCAAAGGGGCATTTGTGTTAGCTCCTTTATCGTAATGGCTCTAGTAACTAGATCCGTTAGTTTTTTTTTCCCTGGTTAATATCTCCATTTCTATGGGCTGAAGCGTCGGATTTCGTTGACTCGATTTTGTACATATGGTTGCCATTTGGTGGATCGTTCTTTGATTTAACATAATTATGGAATCTGACCACAGTAACATTTCTTTTATACTTAAGGAAATGTTTTGCCTTATATAATGGTATAGTCTGGCAGCGCATAAGGCTGCAATTATATCTAGTTTTAAAAGTTCGTTATGATCGTTTTGTGAAATTGGAGATACACTGTTCTTCGCCATCAAGTACTTGCATGTGCAATATCTTTATTCTGCACCTTGTGTAAGACAATCAAACTTCCCAAATTCTTTATATTTTCGGCTTCTCAATTGTAAATAGGACTTTCATAGACAACTAATCCCTGTCTACGAGACTTATACGTTGACCTCTATTTATACTCCCTTTAAAGTTATCTTTACCAAGATGCCTAAAAACAAGTTGTTTTTACCTCAAGACTTAAAAGAATTAAATTTACATACACTTGTCTTGTAATTTTTTTTGTGAATATAAATTCCTTTTTTAGTGGGTATTTATAAGAAATAAATTTATTTGATTAAACTGCCTTGGGTTTTTTATTAATTGCTTACGGACTTCCTTCTCCAAACCAAATCTAGTGAGGTGTCTATTAGGGGTTTTGCGTAGATATAAGTACATGTAATTTAGGTATTAATTTGGATGGTAAATGATCAAAAGTTAATCACGTGCTTTTCATAAACTAGTTTTTACTGTCAGCTAATTAGATCTATCGAGATTTGCAATCTAATATGTTTTTTGTTCCTTATGCGCAGCAATTTTCTTAAATTTTTTCCAGTATTAAATATTTGCGTATTCGGATATATAACGAAAGGATTAAATTGTGGTCATCTGATTGGCAAAAGCAAAATGTGGTGGCTACTCCTTTACTGAAAGATAAGTTAATACATTTTTGTACATTGTTAGTTATGTAACATGCCTTTAATGTAGACTTAATGCAGACCTTTAATGTCAGGAATGCACTGTTTGACGCAATAATGCGTTTATTATTTTCCAGGTACAATTGAACCTCACACTTCGAGTTCAAGGTCTTTTTTGAGAAAATTAACAAAAGACATATGGTGAGCTAACCGGAAAGGTAGTTCAAATTTCACAAAACTTTTAATAAATAACTAACTAACTAAATAAATAACCGGTAATTAAAAAGTTCCGACCATCTTTTTCCCATTTATCTCATTATGAATTATTCGCAAGTGTCAATTGTTTTTCCAGAAAATAAAGAAGATCGCTAATACAATTGAGTTCGGTTAGTGAAACTGTTGAATTGAAGGTTATAGGCTGCAATTTTTATTTTCATTGAAATTTATAACCGTTTATAACGCATTTAACAGAACTTTAGAATGTAAAAATGCTCATTTGACTGAAAAGGAGGGAGCTGAATTATTGATGATGGTGGCTACTTCTTTAAAGAGCACCTATTCCAAAACTTTAGATAAATCACAAATGTGTAGATTTACCTCGATAGGAAGCACTAAATCGAATGTTTTGCTTAAAGCCTAAGAAAATACGCACATTTCTAGTAGGCAACTTGGATTAAATTATATTATTAATCATTTCAGAGTCTCATTGGAAAAAAGATTGGCTCCAAGAGAATCCTGACTGAATTCAAGAGTTACACTCAGGCTCAAGGTAGAGTCGTCTTCTAGTTCTTACCTCTTCGAAGAAAATTTGGGTGCCGCTAAATATTTAGAGTTTTTACGTGACACTTATGGCAAATCTTTTTCTAAATAACGACGCCCACAAATTGAATTCCAACAGCATGGAGCTGCTTTTCATTTTGATGTTATTGTCTGAACATTTTTAATAGCACACACAAGCACCCCCGACTGATGGATTGGGCGAAGAGGAACAACTGAACAGCTAGCTGGTTTAGCTGGATTCCTTTTTGCGATGTTACCTTTTATGATAAACATGGATCCCAAAACGAAAGGGAAAATATCAGTTTGGAAACGATTGCATCTCTGTCCACCTCCTCTTCAATTTATCACGTAATTTTTATCAGAAATTTTGTAATTAACAATTAACGTAACATTTAAGTGACTTTGTTTGCTAGACATTCTATTTTCCATAATTCTTTAGATTAACATGCTAAAGCTTAAATTCCATAAAAAGGATTCTGTTATTTTTGTTATCGGCTGCTGTCTCCATTAACTTTGTTCCCGTTTGTTATTAGTTTGTTAAAAATGAAAATCGTTTAAGAACGTCGCATATCTTGTAGGCGGTAGAAAACTGACCCACTGTGTCGAATTCTTCGCCGTAAATGATATTATTGTTTCTAGGCATTTTCTGATGTGATCTGCTGCTTCGACTCTTACCAAAAAAATCATTTAATAACAATGTTATGAATATTGTGCGCTACTTTAACGACGCACTCTATAAAGTTCGATCACAGTCATATGTCGAGTTTGAGAATTGATTGTTATCTACATTGTATAATGTAGCTTCTTGCTCGACTCTTTATTTGCAAAACAGGTTCTATAGACGTGTCTGCGTTGAATACTTGACACTAAACTGCTGGCTGTTAGCTGAATTTATGTTTCAATAATAATGATCCCTATGTTAAATCTAGCAACTTGCATCATATTGGTGTGGAATTTGTTTATAAATTTTCTCGTTGGGTTAGTTTTTCTATTTATATTATATATTTGCTTGATGACGTTTGGCTTATGCAAAAAATGCAATTTTCTTGTGACTAGTTTTATGCATAAAATAAAAGTAAAATATTTTTTTTTACTTATTTCCTGAAGCTATCAAGCAAATTATTCGATTACAGATCACCTGGAAATCGAGTAATAAATTTGCTCTGATAGATATTTTCGTGACCAATTTTGTTAATTGTATAATTAATCTATGAGCTAGAGTCAAATCAAAAAACAATATTAATAGGCAATAATTATATAGTATTAGTTTCAAGTAATTCTCATTAAGTACTTTACAGTATATTAAATTCACCCACATGTGTATTAGTCCAACTTGAGGTCAGCCACAATTTACGTTGTAAAAAATTTCTTCTTTTTTCTTCCAATATTTAATTTTCCCACCTTGGTTCTCTACATCAATCATAATCATTGCATCAATGCATAAATATATAAACTAAAAGTCTATTCAGTGAGTTTTAGTCATTACGCCTTTTCTGGAATACACCGCAATGCTCCAAATCTTGGTGTGTCTTTGGGGCGTCATAAGTTTAACAACCGCAATTGGTGACGACTTACGTAAGCGTTCACATCTTATTTGATCGATATACAATTGATAAATTAATCGTACATATTCTTTAGCGCCTTACATAGAAAAATGCTCATTATCGGATCCGAATTTAAGCAAATGTTTCAAAGAAAAAGCGAATTTGGCCGTACCGTTTCTGGTTAAAGGTAAATTTGAAACATATTTGTACGGTATTAATGGATTTTCAATATAACTTCCAAAATATTTTCAGCACTATATTATATATACTATATACGTATAGTATTGAGGAGTTTCTGAATACGTTCGAAATGTACATACACTTTAAAAAATAATGTTAATGTGAAGAAAATATTTAAGTTATTTTGAAAGGCCGTTAGTGACAATTACAAGCTCTCAATATATTAATTGTATGGTATTGATTGAAAGTGTTTGGATTGATTTTGAATCTCTCACAGAGAGCGTGGTGTTAACTTTTATGGAATCTTGCTATTAATTCTTAATCTCTCCCATCTGTTTTGTGTTAGAATGAAAATTGACAAGCATAAACAATTGCTGTGGGTTTTAAGAAACGGTTCAAAGCCAGTAAAAAGAATAATTCAAAATGCCTTCGCGGCTAACTGTCAAATATCCAAATCATAACAATGTTCTTTAGCTATTTTGGAGGAAACCTTTAATCTTTCGCCGCGTTACAGGTTATAAAGAGTTGGATATACCTCAAATAGAACCTGTGATCTTCCCGGAAGCACCTTGTTTCTTGGATGGTGCGACAATTGTTCTATACGATGTCTACAGTGACCTATTCAAAAATGTTGTAATCACTGATGCCACGTAAGGATAATTTTAAAATTTGTTCGCCGTAATTCATTATTATCTCTTGTGGCTTTTCGAATAGATTCGATTTGAAGAGAGGAAAAGTA